>VZTR01003484.1:1365-21395 GCA_013400775.1 Chaetops frenatus
TTTTTGGTTTATTCAAGGGCATTGGGAGTTTCAGTGACTGACTATACATTTGAAGACTGTCAGCTGGCTTTGGCTGAAGGACAACTTCGTCTGCCTTCAGACACCTGTCTTTTAGAGTTTGCAAAGCTTGTGAGAAGCCTTGGGTGAGCATATACAATATTTATATGTAAGGTGCATCTTCATTATATATCTATGTTTATATAGTTTTCCTATCATGTATCAATATTGCATTTATGAATATATATGGAATGTTGTCATCATACAATCAGGGAAACACCAGTATAAAATTAAAATAGTACTGTACTTCACTTGCAAGCAGCACCCCTGAATCCTAATGAGTAGAGTACGTTGTAAAGTTCTTATTTTCCGTGTTGACAAGTGAGCAGAGTGAAACTGAAGCATTCATTCCTGAGCTAGAAGGCACTTTCTGAAGAGGATCAGGAATACTGTGGGATTCCTAATATTTGATAGAATTAGGAGTCAATTGCCTTTTCCTGTGACACCTGTGAAGGGAAAACAAGTGCTACCAACGGCAGTCTTGTGAGTGGATTAACCTCATAATAATGAGGACAGAGGGATCACCCTTTCCCAAGAAGGACAAGGTGGTGGTTGATCTTTTGAGCAGGTCACTGCCAGATGGACTTCCTAATGCATGCATAGGTCAGTGCATGCAGCAGGGGTCCTCTCTTCTTTCTACTCAGAGTGCCACTTCTGCTGGCTTTACTATTCAAAAAAGCCTCAGCAAACCTGAAATATTTACATAAATCAAGTAGTAGAACTTCCTGCTGTTTTCCAATTTTTCTCCTGCTTCTCCACTGATCCTATTGAGTAACCATGAAGTAAATGTACAGCCTCATCCTATTAACGCTCAATATGCAAACACCTTTTTTCATTTTCTTCTCACATCACCTGAAAGTATAGAGCGTAGTTTAATGTTTCCTTTGTGTATTTTATTTCCTTTCACTAATTTTTCCTTCATCTTCAGCTTGTGTACATAAATGAAAATGAAGAAAAAGCTCTGTTGGAGAATCAGGAATGTAGGACAGCATGCATCATGAATTCAGATGACAAGCATATATTAATCTATTGTCAAGACTTCCATCTGAAAAACTTCCATTAGTATAGGAGAGACTTCTAAGGAAAAAGGAAGATTCTCACTTTGTTTCAAAGGCTCTGAATTTACAGTACTAAGGAAGAAAAACAAGCACAACAAAACAAACCAACCACCCACGTCTCTTATTATGCAGTTGATAATCCCAGGATTCAGTTTAATCCTCTTGTTAAGTTGTCTGGCTTCTGTCTGCTAAATTTAAAGCTGTTCTTTCAAAATATGCTTTTCTATGGTTTTGTTTTGGCCTCTGAAACAGTTACATGCATTTGTGAGTGAGGCTCACAGCAGCCCACAATTCTCTCTCTGCTATGAGCAATTAATCATCGGTGAAATATAATCCTCTCTGAATTTGGGCATGTGCCAGTAAGAAGGATATTATCATGGCATTTTTCCGGCACAATTGGATGAGGATTGTAATATGACTTCATCTCTAATGCACGTTTGATAATAACATAGTCATTTTGCTGTTTATTCAAAGGTTTTGAGGCCAGGGAGGCATTAAGATCAACCATTAGCATCCCTAAATAACTGTAACAGTAAATTTTATCCAATGGATTTTTCATCGTATCGTAATACTTGGTTTTGAGCAATGACGTACCTTTGAGGTAACATCCAATTTTAAAGGATTTCTATAGTGAGAGGGATTCAGAGTTCTTTTTGGTTTAGATTTTTTTGAAATTAACTTACACCTCAGTTTGCTACACTGAAGAGTTACTTCTGTGCACATTATGTGTTTACAGGGTTCATTATAATTGCCTGTAAAATTTGCTGAGTCTGTGTTCAGCTGGATGGGATCCAGTCCAGAATCCATGCAGGCACAGCAGTGAGTTCTCATGCTTCATCTAAGAAGAGCTCAGGCTCTGTTAATAGAGCTGTACAGCTGGCTCATACCAAACTCTGTGATGAAATGACTGCTTTATCAGTGAGGTCAATTGATCATAGACTTACCTTCTCAAATTGTGCATTCATTACTCCACAAGCAGTCATGTTTCTCTTCAGTCTGATAATTTATGTCTGACCAACGTGCTGATTGCTAAGTTATGTGCAGTCTATGTTATAGCTTTCATACTTTTTTTCCCATATATAGTAAATCCTCTGCTTCATTTTATAATTTATTTATTCTCTAATTAACTACCCCACTGTTTAAAATTAATCTGTTTTTACTTGAACTGGGTCTATTGCCATGTTCTGGACATTGAATCTTGTTTGGATATTGTGCCTACTAAAGACCTTTTTGGATATCATCTCCTTCAGGAAGGGTTAATACAGTTAATTAAGTCTAGTCTCTGTCTTTTTATGAGATACTTATGAGCCACTTTAGGGTGGTTGCCTGCAAGAAGATCCTTGAGTTCTGATTTGAATTTATTTGCTCCTATTGTTTCAAGCTTCTGTTTGTTCTAATTCCCAGTATTAGCTCATCAAGCTGACCATCAGGATCCTTTTAGTCAATGCAGTTGTAAGCTACCAAGATCTGCAAGGACCTCATAGTTCTAGTGCCTGTCTATTCTTGCCCAACAGCCTCTAGCATCCAGGCTACAGTGCAGACTTCTGCTCTCCATGTGTGCCTGGAACGCTGGGTCCAGTCTGTAGATAGAACTTTGCATCCTCAGAGCAATGACCCTCACAGCTAACTACTTGTGTTGGGACTTCACAGTGCTGAGAAGTCATCTATAATAGGGAAAAAAAAACCTCTGGAGGATGTTTGCCATCTGCATTTGTGATAAAAGCAATACTTTACACTACAGGAGGTGATCATGGATCAGGCATGACAGCAAATACCAACCATGGTAGCCCCTGCTTTTGTGAATTAAGGCAGGGTGTGCCAAGAGGATTCAAGAAGGTCAGTTTTGCAGTTTTTCAGTATACTTGCTCTATGATGGCAAGGAGTTGCACAGAAGTACGTCAGCAGACATAAAACAGTCTATTGTGCTTTTCTGGCTTAGGGCATGTTTCTCTGTGCTTGCAGTTTACAGTAGCTAGCTACAAGATCCAGCTGTTCTCCAACTCTTTGAGACACTTGAAGGTTTTTGGCAGGTTCCCAGCATGCAAGAAATAAGCTTGTTTTCAGATAGTCAAACATAGCTAAAACTAGCTTACTTGCTAAAAATAGTGATAATTATGCTGTAAAATATTCCACCTTCAGGGATCTGGTTTTCCTTGTGAAGTCTGCTGTGAAGAATTTAACGTTCAGAGTTGTTAATCTTGAAAAATGTCCTTTCTGTCTTCATGGACTCAGGAATGCTTCTTGTTCTCTTTAGTGTGCACTGACCTAAAAAATGAAGCAAAACACCACAACAGCAAATAATTTTATATATCATAAAGCCTAGATCCTGCATGGAAGCCATTAAGCCGACAAGCATGATTTCATGAGGGAAGACATTTGCTGTTGGCTTTCTAGAATTTATGGCCACCATTGGGATAAAGGTAACAATTGTAAAGGAATTGGGACATTCAAACCTTTTCACATCAGTTCGAACCTATTATGAGATTTGCACTTGGCTTCAGAAGACTTATGGTCATGAACATATTAATTACTTTCTGATTTGGAAGGGCTAGAGGGAAGTGAGCCCACCTTGGATTACCAGAAGTAGAATGCAGTCATACTCAAGTTGAAACAGTTTGCCTCACTGATCCACATACTGCTTTTGAGATTGTCTTACGTCTCTTTCTATATTTACAAAACACAAACCACAGGATGTCTGTAAGATTCGTGGTGAGCCATGTTAGTTCCCATACTAGGTTTTGCCTTCAAGCTTCTTTAGCTTTTCAGACCTAATTACTGGTGAAGAGGAGATCTTGCAAGTCTTGAGAGCTGCTCATCAAATGAGCGCTCCCTGAGTTCCAGAAGGTGAATTTTGAGACAGTTCATAGCAAGCAAAAATCTCTCTGATTTAGAGACGAATGTTACACTACGTATTCTGCGTCAGTGGGGGCTTATCTCAAGGGAGGATTTAGATGGCAGCTGACCTCATGCTACAGTTAAAATCCATTTCAGCCACTACTCTAGGATGTATTATCAGTGCACACTTCTTGCATGTAATCCTGCATGTGAGAAGATGAGTTCTGTGTGCTTCTCAAATCCTCTACGGATTTTTTTTTGTTATTGTTCCTTCTACTTTTCTACTTGATCATGGCAAATAAATGTTTGTAGATGAGTGTCTCACTCTTTCATTCTGTCTGGGACTAAATCTTAAGATAGGTGCTTTAATGCTAGGGTGGAGAACTTGTGAATGTTCTATAGAAGTCATGGGTTTCTGGAAGAATTCTTGCATGTTCAAGCCTTATAATTCAGAAACACATGTCTTGGCGTGGTTTAGTTAGTATATATTGGTAAGTCAGGTCATGACAGACAACATGGGAGTTGCATTTTTATTTAAAAGTTGCAATGTTTAGGAAAGATCACTACAGCAATCAAGTTCTGGAGCTGATGTATCAGATCATCTTCCTAGCAGAAATGCTCTTATCTATTTTCAGAAGCTCCTCAGAATGCTGATATTGAGCATTTTATTCATTCTTGTTACTGAGAGGAAGCTGCAGAGGAGTCCCAGCTGCAATCTGGGAACAGTTCTGGTGAGCTTCTGAGATCTGTGAATAACTACTTTTCCTTGGCTGCAGTAGCAAACAGCAAAATAGGCAACTGCAGAAGGACATTGTAGGAGACTTTACTGGCATCTTTTGTCTCCAGAGTGGAAAGATGCCCAAGTTACCCTAAATCAGTTCAGAAGGAGACCTGATCAAGATCTGCTTGATGTTGTATTGGGGGAAAAGCAGCTTTAACTTGCATCATACTTGCAGCACTATTTATTTTATTCATTGTAAGGTTATTTGGTAGGGCTTTTTTGTTTGGCTTTGGTGGGGGAGGGGGCAGGTTTGGTGGTTTTTTGCAAAGCCAAAACAGGAAGCTTGACTTAAGCAAAAAACTAACCAAAAACCATGCAGTAGATATCTGCATAAGTATAGAGCTGTTCATTCATTTGTCAAAGTCTAGTTTTGCAGGGGGGGGGGNAGGATTAACAGTATAATCACTATTATGTAATCCCTGACTTTTTTTTTTAGGTGAGATGCATCATGTCCTTCCTGTTCAGTGACATTAGTAAATTTGGAAACATAATAGGTTTATGTTACTGTCCTACAATGCAGCCATATTCAGGTGACCTAAATTCTACCTCGTTCTCCATGCTTGGAATGTATTAGCTAGTTCTAAACTGTGTTTCTTCCTGTTGAACTGCTTACACATATGGCTTATAATCAAGGTAGACTAAAGGACATGAGTTTGTCCAGGGTTCTTAAGCCCTTGCAGTAATTCCTAATACAGTTTGAGAACTAATGGGAGCTTTAAAATTACAGAAATACATTAATTTATAATAAAGTTGTGTAGTAATTCTTAATCCAGACTTTGTAATGCTTTACGGCATTATTATCCATTGTTTCATTTGGTATTCTGAGATACTTATTGTTAAAACTGGTTTGATTTTTAAAATGTGCAAAAATACACTTTATAGGCTGAAGCCAGAAACACTTGGAGATGATCTTGATAAATATGCTGCAAGTGCCATGAAAATGAAGAAAGAAAAGGTTGATCTCAAAGAATTTTCAGCGTACTTGGAATTTCCAGTTTCTCAGACATTAGAAAGTATGTTTGCACTTTTTGATGAGGTAAGAAACAACATTAAGTTTAAAAATTCTACCGTTTTTGGTAAACTCCCCTTTAGCCTGCTTCTGTTTCAATTGAATTTGCTGAGGTCTCATTTCTGAGCACTTCACCATAGTATTTGCTTATTGCACTTCCCTTTCAGCAAGGTAAAGACACCTGTCATCAGCTAAATAAAGCATTCCTTCAGGTAGAACTTAAAAGGAGTATAAGCTGGATAAAAATTATCTTTTTTCTAGAATACAAAGAGGAAATAAGGTAGGGTCAGGCTAAACTTCTGCTGCTGCTCATTGCAGCTGAATGAGTGTCTGTTAGCTGATGTTTCATTTACCTCATAAATAAATGACTTCTTCTATGAGCCTGGAACCTGAAGGATCTTGGCAAATGAGCCAGTTTTTCATTCCTCTGGCAATCAGAATGGGGAAATGATGATTATCTTTGCCTGGATGAGGTGCTGTCTGGACCAGGAGTTGGATATGTCTGCAGTGTTCTCCCTTGAAGCAGATGTCATGTATTCAGGGCTTAAATTAGGGTGTGTTGCTCTCTGGTTCTCTAGTTTTAATTTCAGCCCAGTGATTCAGATGGTTTAATGGAAAAATCTTAAATATGCAGGTGAAAGGTGACAGTAGCAACACTGTCTTCCAAGAATAGTCAAACTCTGACTTTTGACTGAGACTCTGAAAATGACCTGCAGAGCTTTCACCCAGGTTCTTGTCCTCATGTGATTTCATTTTGCTGAGACTGTTTTTTTGTCATATTCAGAAAGATTGTTACATGTGATATTCTGCATTTTTAGCAACTGTTAGTTATTTCTGAAAATTCTCAAACAAACTGCACTATTTTGAGGGGAGATTTTCCTTCACAGAATGAAGATGGTGTAATTGACATTCGGGAATTTGTCATTGCTCTGTCAGTTGTCTGTAAGCCATCCAAAACTCTGGAAACAATTCAGTTGGCATTTCAGGTAAGCTGCATTTTCTTGCTCTGTGTAGTTTACTTATTTTTAGAAATTATTAATATGGCACTAGACTCAATAGATGTTTCCACATTCCCTTTTAATACCTAATTGCATTTTAAAACAATATTAATGGAAAGTTAGATTAAGAGTTCATGTTAATAGGAAAAGCATTGCAAGTGTAAGTTGTGTAAAACTGTGGAAGTTTGCTGTTTGAAATTGTTCTTTGTAGAATTGTGGTAGAATCCTTCCTAGCAAATTAGGTCTCAAACCTCAAGTCCTCTGTATTGATTACTCTGAACAAACAGTCTGTTGAGTTGTACTTACTACTCTCAGAATGTTTTAATCAAATCTAATTTTTCAAGTTAATAAAGTATTTTTTTTAATTTCCTACATGTTAATAGAGATTGTCTTTTATCTCCTTTTTTCTTCTTGTTAAAATTTTCTTCCCTCTTAGTCTTACCATGTTTTTGTGGTGGTCCTGCAGTCTTTGTCCAGAATTGATGCTTCCCAGAAGTGCTCCTGATCTTGTTCTAGCCTCAGTGGTTTGTTGTAGCATCACCATAGATTGTTAATGCAAGCTTTTTGGGAAAGTGACAGCAGCATTGCTTAACCAATGGGTTTCTGACACCTTGATTTATTCTTTTTCAATAATGTTCTTAATACTACTGTTTCAACATGCAAACTGCTGCATCCTTCATCATCTTTTCCCTTTGCCTTGAACTCACTCAGTCTTCAGCATTGCTGAAACTGAGAAGTGCTAAGTCTTGATGCTGTCTTCACTAGTGAATGCATGGAGCTCAGAGCATTCACTTGCATGGTGCTACATTGCAGCCTTATTTTCTGTGTGGTTGTTTTCAGGCTCTTCAGCATGACAACTTTATGTTTTGGTGAAGAAATGAGGCTCCTGTGAATGCTTGCTGTTCACGTATATGATTCTTACCCTTTGGCCAGAATCCAACAATTTTGGCAAAGGAGGAAAGAGCATAAATATTTACTTCCTACAAATACTGTGGGAAAACTGCCATTAGTGGCTGCTGTTATTTATTGCTGCTTCTGAATGAGAAGCAAGAAAAAATATATCTGTCCTGACTTGGTCCATTTCAGCTATAAAATGTCATAGAGAAATAGTCACTGGCTGTTTGGTCAGCTCTGTGTCTTCATGCTAAAATGAACAAGTTTTTAGGGGGTTTGGGGAAATATTTTTTTTAATTTAGCCATCACGTGTCATAATGTGTAATGTAATTCTATCATTTGAGAGGAAGGAAGGCTCAGATTGGGTGGTTATTTTCTTTCTGGAAGCACTTGAAGTTAAACTGTTTCTTAGGCAGATTTCTGTTCTTCATTATCTGCTTCACTCTCCAACTCATAATGCATAATTTTGAGTCACTTTGTTAACTACAAAATAGAAAGTTAGCTGTAAAACTTCAAAGAATTTTTATGCATGCAGTAAGAAGGGGATGTACTCAGCAAGGGGAAGAAGGTATGGCTCATTTTTTCCTGCTCGTGATGATTGAAGGGTTAAGAAGAATCTCAAGCTGAGGAAATTTTGCTCATTCTAGGGGGAAAAAAAAAGAAAGAGAACCTTTTTTAATCCTTTCCTACCTCCTGTCTTGACTTCACATACAATAAGATATTCACACAACTTGCCTGGAGCCATTGAGGGATCTAGCTAGCCCATAAGTGTATGACTTTGAATAGGTGCTGTCCTCTGCCATGTGCTACTTCTTGCTGTCATTTAGTTTCAGGAAAAGTGCAACTTTTCACATAGCTACAAGTTTTCAAAGTGAAAGTGTTTAGTATATGACTGCAGAACTTGAAAAGTAGTATCATTATCTGAAGTCAATACAAAACTGGGGGCAGTGGGAGATAGACCTGAAGGCTGACCTGCCATTCAGTGCAACCTTCATGGGCTGAAGAGTTTGATGGGGAAAAACCTGATGAGGTTCAACAAGGGCCAGTGCAGGGTGCTGCACCTGGGGAGGAGTAACCCCAAGCACCAGCACAGGCTGGGGTCTCACCCACTGGAGAGCAGCTCTGTGGAGAAGGATGTGGGAGTCTTGGTGGGTCACAAGTTGGCCATGAGCCAGCAGTGCCCTTGTGGCCAGGGGTGCATTGGGAAGAGGGTGGCCAGCAGGTCAAGGGAGGTGATCCTGCCCCTCTACTCAGCCCTAGTGAGGCCACATCTGGGGTGCTGTGTCCAGTTCTGGGCTCCTCAGCACAAGAGAGACAAGGAGGTAATGGAGAGGATCCAGTGGAGGTCACAAAGATGATGAGGGGTCTGGAGCATCTCTCTTTACAAGGAGAGACAGAGAGCTGGGGATGTTTAGTCTGGACAAGAGAAGACTGAGAGGAGATCTTGTTAATTCATGTACATGTCTCAAAGGTGGGTGTCAGGACAAGGGTGCCAGACTCTTTTCAGTGGTGCCCAATGACAGAATTAGGAGTAATGGCCATAAATTAAATTACAAGATGTTTCACCTCAAGATAAAGAAGAACTTATTTACATTGAGGGTGGCAGAGCACTGGAACAGGCTGCCCAGGGAGCTTGTGGAGTCTCCCTTTCTGGACACATTCCAAACACTCCATGCTCCTCTGCACCCTGCTCTAGGTGACCCTGCCTTGGCAGGGAGTTTGGACTAAGAGCAGCACTCCAGTGTAAGTGCTACATCTCCCCTTCCAAATTGCTAAAGAAACTAAAGGCCATTGTAAATCTTGTCAATATGGTGTTTGTGAACCTGACCACCCAGTATTACCTGACTACTTGTTCTGTGAAAATGTAGCAGGTTTTATTTTTAAAAATGCCTGTCTTTTTCCACTATTCGTGTGAAAAAGTGTGCAGGTTAGATGTCAGGAAGGAAAAGACAAGATTCCTGATTTGAGCATATGTTGTCTTCCATGGAACTTCAATCTTTTTATTCCACTAAAGTGTCTCATGTCAATAGCTTCTGCTTGTATGAAAAATACATACTTATACCTGTTTTGTTAAATCTCATAAGTTCCCACCTTCTCAATAATGTAGAGAAATTAAAAGGAAGTTTCCAAAACAGCACTTTTACATGGTTTGATATTTGCAGTGTTGTCATGCTTAAAAGGAGACAGGAATGTTTCAAAAACTCTTCTCTCTCACTTTACATTGTACAGGAAAATTGAATTACTTTAAGGAAGCTTAATGAAGCTGTATTTGGTACAGATGTTTTGATGTATTGTGGTTCACTTCTCAGGGAAAAACACTACACATATACAAAGATGAAATGAGACTGAACAATTATTCTTAGTTATCAGTCTTACAGTAGTAAAGCTACCTCTTTCTGAGAAGTAAATCTTTAGTATGTAAGATTATGCAAATTATTGTTTTCTAGAATAAATACTTATAGAAAATTATATGCCCATCACTAGTATACAGGGTAGGATTCTCCTGATTAATACCATTTAGATACAGGCATTTTATGAAAACTGGCTTTTGGATTTTGGTCAAAGGAATCTTGAGTTTTAAATCTGACCAAGTGGAAATGGTATCTGATTTAGGCTGACCTAAATATTTCTCCTGATATCACAAGCTCTCTTGGAGTTTAGACACGTAGCTCAATGGACTGAAAATTATTCTCAGTTGTATGTTTGCAAAACATGTTAGTGTGTGACAGTCTTGTCACTGAGTATCATGGTAATTCCAATGGTTAGACATGTAAACATAGGACTTTCTTCTGACTATAGCAGGCTTTACTTTCTAAGCATACACAGGTGAACTGGTGATGTTTTTTACCCAGACTAATCTGAAATCCTTAATATATTGTAGCAGTCTGAGAATTACTAGCACTTCTAATACCAAATTTTTATTTTGCCTTACTTCAGTGTAGTGCTGTTTATAAGAGTTAGCATTCAGCTTTGCAATGATTTATCTTGCTGTTTTGATTCATAGCTGTACCAGTCAGAAGGCGGAACTATAACAGAAGAGGATTTAGCTCATATTCTGAAGACTGCCATGGGTGTGTCACAGATTGATGTTACACATCTTTTTAGAGCTGTAGATGAAGAAGGAAAAGGAAAGATTACATATGGTAAGTATTCTGACTGCATCTGAACTGTCACAAAATGTCAAAGTTGCCTGCACTCACATTGATAAACAAAGCAGTTACATTTTTATTAAACCCTACCTTTTTTAGTTGTCTTGGTGACTTTAATACTGATAACAGCATTGCAAACAAAGTAAATTTACATTTAAAAAAATGAGTTTCACCTTTGGTATCAAATGTCACGTTTTCAGTTTTCCCTTCCACATCAAGTCACATAATACAAGGATTAGCTCTTTCAGCATATTCTGCTCTGTGACTTCCATGTATGTGAAATGTGTGTTTGTAAAGAAAGCTACCTTAGCTCTGTCCTGTTGTTTTGTCTCTTGTGTCTGAGAACAGGACATGAGGGGGTTAACCAGGCTGCCTATTCTATAATCTGTAATGTAGGTGGAGAGGAGGCGAGAAAGATGCATTTGAGAAATTGAGACCTGTGTGAATAGGCTGTGCTGGGAGTCAGGGTACTTGTGTGTTACTTCAGGTTCTCTGTGTTTTATGCAGTAAGGTTCTAAATTTAGTTGTATCATTTGAATGTGAACTGAGTTGTTGATAGCCAACATAGTATCTCCAGTAGAGGTGCTTATGACATACCCTGTTCTAATTGTTTTCCGTCAGGATAATCAGTATGTGTTTAATTTGTAAAAATCTTACAAATTAATACATCCGTGGTAGTAAATCATAGTTTCTACACTAGTAATTCCTCTGTTTCAATCATGCAATATGTATGTAAAGCTTCAAATAGACAAATATTTTAGTTACTGAAATGAGTATCATTGCCACTGTCCTTTCCTTTTTTTCTTGACTACTGTGTCCTCTATCCTTACTTCCTGCTGTACTCCCCCTTTCCTTTCTGTGCCTCTCATCTGTCACATCCCCAGCATTTCCACATCCATCCTGCCCATTGCCTTTTTCCTGCCTGTCACTGTTGCTCCTTGTCTTCCAACTCATATGTGCAGTGACTCAGCTCTTCCCCCCCACCTCCCAATTGCTGGCTTCAAAAATACCAGCACAAATCCTGAGCTGATAAGTGTAGCAGAATTTTAATTTTGGCACATTTCATTGTTTGAGAATAGCTAAATTTGTAGTCATGTACTAGTGAACTCAGACCAGGTCATGTGAGTTGCCATCTTTTTTCCCTAAGTGGTCATCGTATGTTCCCACCACAAGAAAATCTGGACCACCAAGCCACAGCAGTGGCCACTGGAGTGCTTGGCTCTCATTTTCACTATTTTATTTCCAGTAGTCAAGAATAATCTTTTGTGATGCAATACAAAGGAGGTAGTAGGATGGTGTTTACATAATTTCTTTGAAACTTTCCTTAGTGCTTTTTCTGAGAGAAGTGCTCATTTTATAGTAGAAACATGTCATTTTAATATATCTGGAAGTTTAATAGTGGCAGTAAATATCTAATATATATGATTAGAGTATTAGAAGTTGCAAATAAACTTTTGGTATTGCATTTCTGTCTTGAAAGTTTCTGCCATAAATATTCCACCTCTTGCCTTTCCTGAGAATATGTGGAACTTCACACACGCTCAGTTTGTTGCACTTACTTACTAGAAAGGAGAGGTGAAAAAACTTGCAGACTGCACCGTTCTGAAGATATTTTCCAGACAAGTTCTGAGAAATCAAAACATTGTATCCAGTGAAACTGATCTTACTTTGGATACACATAGCAGAAGCTTACTGACAGTCTCCTTTCTATGGTATTGGAATTTAAAGCAGGAATATTAAGTCGAGTCTTACTTGTAAGAACAAATGATAAAATATGTAAAGCATCAAACCTAAATTGCTGCACCCACAGCAGAGTCCTTGAAGCCACAGATCTCATCCCAAAGGAAAAGCTCAGGTTGCAGGCAAACAAAATAACCAGTAGCAAAATCAAGATTGTGTAACTAGATTGATAACTGTGAATCTGAATTGTTGGAAATCTGGATTTTCGTTGCATGGTTGAAAGCACACTGGTTGCCAAAGATCTATGTATCTGTTCTCTTAAGCAGTGTGCAGTTGGCTTAGTTGTTCAGATGCACTTTGATTGCAAAGCTTATCCTTTTAGTCTAATATAGACAGAGACAAGATTTATCAGTCTTAAGATGTGATTCTGGAGAGTTTGACTAGATTGTCTAGGAGGGCATCTCAAATTCTAGGAAACTCTCCACCAGCTCTTGATAGACAATTCAGACTGTGAAAGTGCTCTGAAGATTGCCTGGCTTGCTGTAGCAAGAAAAAAAAAGGGGAATTGGCCAATTCAGAGTATCTGTATATATGAGCAATCAGAGAAGGAAGAATTATTTGCTTAAAATAATTATATATTAACCACAGGATTATCCTATTATTTAGCTTAGTGGAAACAAAAACTAGAGAAGATTAATGAACACAGAGCTTCCAGGAGGAGCATCAAGAAGTAGGAGTGTTTCAAGGGTAGGAGAAAAACCTCTTGAAGTTCTTGCAGTGTGTATACATACTTAATGCAAAGATGTAGACATGAATCTTAACTCCACTTTGGGTTCTTTCTTTGTCTCTTTGCTTTTGGTGGGGGTGGGAAGCAAAATCACCCTTTTTGCCCAAGTTAATGGCTGAGGTGATCTTTTCCTTCAATCTAATGCTTCACAGTTGCTTTCAGTTTGAGTTCCAAGATGAGACCTGTGATTAGAAGTAATGCTGGAATAGTTGGTTCTTTCTACATCACCCTGTTTCATGTTTCTGATGAATAAGGCAAATGGGATTCCAAGCACTTTTCATTGCACTCTGCTGAGTACAACTTCAATAAATATTCCTTAATACTTTCAGGACTAATTTCAGCAGGACCCAAGACATCAGCTTACTGAGATCTATTCAAAATGTTACTCTGTACAATTTGGATTCTCCTTTCCTCATGAAGACTTAATCATTTATATGATCCATCAGCCTGTTGTACATAGAGGTTTTTCAACATAGATGGTAATGTTAGTTTTCATGACCTAAACTTCATCAACTTTTGTTGAAGTTACAGGTAAATACTCTAGATCCATATAAAATATGGATAAAGGATGCCCACTTTTTTCTGAGTGGAAGGATAAAGTTGTATTTATTGCCTTCTCCCCACCTATCCCTTGGCAACAGTTCAGAGGCAGGGCTGCCTGACACCTTCAGCGCCCTGTGAGCCATATGGCATTCCCTTGCTCTTTGCAGAGTTGAAAAATCCTGTCATCTCAAAGAGTGGCAGAGAGGGAAAGCTGCAGTGCTTCCCTTCTTCCATACCAGCCCAGTTGTACTAGGAGGAACTGGGCTTCACTCCTTTGAGAGGCTTCTTCAGGTGTCATCTGCTCTGCACTCTGGGGAATTCACATCATCATCTGATCAGGAGCTCCTCTGAGATAGCACAGTGAATTTGAGTGGGAGGTGTGTGGTACACTGTAGGTGACTGAATTAGTGAAAACATTCACATCCAGATTTTTCTAGTGTCAGTTTACATTATAAGAATAGCTTTTTGTTGCTTGGATCCTGTACGCTATCTTGTGTTCAAATCATGTCTGAATAAAGTCATATGTCTCAAATTGAGACAAAGTTTCAGTGTCTGATTTTTAACATAAAATTTTACTTCTAGATGTTAAGGATTCCCCACTTCCCCAAGAATCAATCTGGCTTTTCATATTACTGTGTTATTATCCAACATTAAAATCAGGATTTTTTTCTTGTGTTATAAATTATTTCCTCAAGATTATTATCTAAAATATTTGGACATTTAAAATGCTGAAATCTTGAAAGTGCAAGGCAGCAATGACAGCTGCTTTAGGTTGAAGCAAACTATGAGTGCAAAGCATGTTTGCAAAAGAGTTTTAAGAATTTAAGAAATGACTGCTCTTGATGTTCAGTGATCTTCAGCTGGAGGTTTTCTGTACTTCCCCAGTGAATAGTGAAATGCTATGTCAGGGCATATGGTGCTCATCATGCATTTTAATGCAAATCTGAGCCTGTTTGTCCCTTCATAGAAGCTAAGCTCTGGCCTGAAGTGTTTTCAGAGGGCTTAGATAACTCTTTTGCAGCATCTCAGCTCTGCGGATGTGGTAAACTTATGCTGAGAAGCTAAAACGGGCACTGGGGATAGCACTATGTTAACTGCTGCTATTTTTCTCTGAAGAAATCGTGTGATTATATATGTGTAAGTATTCAAATTTAGCATCCTTCTGTTTCAAAGAGCTGATTCTGTGCAACAACAATTTATTTTTTTTAGATGACTTCTACACATTTGCTGAGTTGCACCCACACTTTGCAGAAGACTATCTCTATGCTGATCAGATGGGAGCTGAGAGCAGCTTGGAGACTTCATCTCTTTCTGGTCCTAATGGTATCTGTACTGACTTCAGCCCTGACAGCACTGGAGATAGAAGGAAACCCCTGCAGAAGAAACTGAATTAACACTACAACTATTACCTTCCTCTCCTGGTGAGAGGGTTGTATTTTCTTGGGATTTTCATAAGTCACTCCAATTATACGGCAAATACCAGTTTTGTGTGTGAAAATTCTACCTTAATACCATCTTTTGAATTTAATGTTCGTATTTAAAAGGAAGCGGCACAACTTATTTATATTCCATTGGCTAGTTCCACGTACAAAGTGTCGCACAAACTGTGCATGTATAAAGAAGCTGTAGCTACTATGGTGTAAAGTGCACTTTGGTGATTAGTGTTTTCCCTAGTTATGGGGATGTTTATTTGGGGCCAAACTTTGCTGTCCATATCTGAATAGTCAGTCTTGTTGATTTCAGTGGGATTATTCTCCTGAGAAAGCCAAGCATACTTTGGCCCTTTGTTTTGGTTTCAGTGAGCAGTTTGGAAACAGTAATACAAAAAACTTGCTAAGGATTACTTTTTTTATTTTTATTGTTGAATGACAAAATTGTGTCTCTTTCCATGGTAGAATGAAAAGGAAAGGCTCCTTATCCCTCACTCCAAGACTTTTCTACTGTAATCTTCCAGATGCAATTAAACATGAATTCTTTCCAAACTGACATGCCACATACTGTTTGAAAAATACATAACTGAACTGTTTGTGCTTTTCTCTTATAACCAATTCAATTCATGTCCACACAACATTTTATGGGAGATGTTTGCAGAGCTGTATTTGATTAAGATTTATCAGGAATCACAGGTTTATTTTGTAGCAGACAACATAGCATGGAACACATCATGAAAACTTTGGTGTATCAGCACAAGTTGGAAAAGGTTGCAGTCACTTCAGAGGCCAAGTTGTAGAACATCCTGAAGAAGTGCTAGTAAAATCTCTATAGCAACATTACATGTACTTCACAGAACATATATGAAGCTTAGAATAGTTTAGAATTGTTAAAAAACCCACCACACTTGTATTAGTAATACTTACGTTTCCTTTTGTAAAGCCAGATGCCTTAACTACTGCTGGAGGTCTCAGAGAAAAATCTAGATTATTATAAAACCACAGAGCTTCATTGATTAGGAAATGTGACAAAAGCCTCAAGGTGTAGGAAGAGGAGGACTCTGTCACAAAATTACTGTGATGGCAACTCTGCTTCCAAACAAATAAAAAAGTCTTTCAAGTAATTTCTACTAGTTTTGTAGGGTTGTTGTGCTAAAACATGATAGTTTTGTGATTGGCAAACTGTTGGGATTTGAGTCTTCCACAAAGGAATTTAAAACTAGATTTGAAAGGGAGGAATTTTAGCAAAGGAAGTTTGTTTGAGGCAAATGCTCTTATAACTATTTTCTAAATAGCAGGAGGTGTTTTAAAGCTCATTAGGATATTGGAATGTGTCCTTAGAAATCCCTAACTGTATGTGGCAGATCTCCAAACTGGAACTGGCTTTAATAAAAAGGGTAGGAGGAAAAAAATGTGAGAAAATATGCTTTGTGGAGGTATGTAGAGGTGATAATTAAATTTTTTATTTGTCTAGGTAACAAAAGCCAAGCTGACAGGTCGGCAGCATACTGGCTGGCAAGATTTGAATTAAAACTGATCATGAAAAATAGGAGAAATTGATTGAAAAAATAAGGTATATGAGAAACTACACTTAAGTAGGAATAGTCAGCTGCACAGAGGAGGGAGTGGCTATGACTGTTAACATCTTGAGGCAGGGATGGCATAGAATATGTCAAACTGAGCACTGTTAACTCATTGCTGCAGAAAAGATGCTTGTGCTAGAGGGATGCATCAGCATGTGGCCTGTGAGAAGCAGGGTGGTATTTCTGCATTACCACAACATGATAAGGTCTTACCTGAGGTACCTGTTCATACTGGGGGGCCTGAGAGAGATGGGATTCACTGAATAAAGTCTGGGGGATGGAAGTACTCAAAAAGAGATCGAAAGTGTCCTTTAATCCAAAGAGGAGGAGACTGAATGAAGATGTGCACAGTCTTCAGCAAACGTCTCTTCTCCACATGGATGGTAGATGCCTGCTATTAATTGAAAAGGCAAGTTAACCATTAGGAAAAGTCTTTTACAATACACCTAGTTAAGCTAAGGAGAAGGATTATTCCAAGTGGGATGAAGAGCCCCTCCTTCACTGGATGTTTTGAAAACAGAGAAGATAGACAGCTAAGATAGAGACACTTGATTTTGTTGATCATGCCCCAGGGTCACAGGGAGATGTCCCTGAGGTTTGTTGTCTGTAACTATACAGTATGTCAGGGAAGGCACATGTAGTCTAGACATATTTCATCTCTACAAGACTGTGGCATGTGGCTCAAGCTGGCTGTCTAAGATAGTTATCCTTTGCTTTGTATATGAGCTCAGGAATTTGAGAATTTCAGAATGCAAGGAAGGAGAGAGAGTTCCCCTACACGTGTCTGAAAAGAAGAAAAAGGTAAGCTTAGAATCCCATGGACAACTTTAAAGTGAGAGAAGCTCCAAAGGAACAGCTTCGTTGCCCACATCTGTGAAAGAGCAAAGAAAGCTGATTGAAGTTGGCTGAATATGAGTGTGTCTAATTTGCACGTACGGTGTGAGTAACTTGGGGGTCTGTTTTATGAAAGCCCATAGCTTCATTGGCTTCTCTTTTTATTTGTGACATGTTTTGTAATTGTGGTGAGTGTGATAGCTGTGTTTGTGTGTACCTAAGAGTGCACTGAAGGGTGCTGCAGCCTCTAGTAGGTGGGCCCTTAAGCAGGTGCCACATTGTGTGCTGAAGAGGCTCTGAAAGTCCTGTGCACCAGTGAGCTCAGTCCAGGGCTGCTGCTAGAGAAGGCCCGTGACCAACACAAGTCACAAGCAAAAAATTCGTAAGACAAAACAACAGATTCTGGAAGGAATTGTGATTTTCCCTCTTTTGAGAAATTACTGAATGAGATGAAGATGTAATAGGATAAATGGTAGCATGAAGGGTCAGCCTGCATGGAAACATTGCTAGATCACATGTCATGTCACAAAAGTAGAGATCAATTAATATAATTCCATTAATTTTAGCATCTGTAGTATATAAGGCTATAATATTAGACTGCCTTGTAGTGAGAGAGAAGCCACATTACCACAGGGTGATGAGCTCAGGCTCTTGAGGGCCAAAGCCTGTAACACCTCACATGACTGCAGCAATATTCATTACAACTCCTCCAACTCCAAACTCCAACTGCAGAAATGTTTCAGTAGTTCCTAATGAGAAGCCTTTTTAGAGGCATCTGACTGGAGCAGCTGGGTTGTGACAGTCAGGTTTTAGTGACTTGCTGCAATGTCAGAGTAGAAGTGGAAACTTGCTTTCTCCTTCACCAAACATTGACAGGTAAATGCTTTCCATTAAAATATTACTGATTTTGTAGGCAGACAGTTATATTTTTAACAGGTAGTACCAACAGCCCCTAAATTTACAAGGAGACATATGCAGAAATTACTTTGGTCTTTGCAAGTATTTTTCTTAAGAAATGATCCTTATACAAAAAAATGCAGGGGTGTGAAGGCATTTGACGTTTCTGATGAGCATTTTTTGTACTCTTATGTAACACTGCCATCCCTTGCCAGTAGAGCTCTTGCATCAACACGAATTTTTACACATTGTGTGAGATCCCCAGCCAAGGCTGGATATCTCTTCTCATATGCCTGAACAAGTATTTAAAGTTACCCAGAAAACCACAGAATCCAAAATACCTGAAGTTTTGGGGGGTTGTTTTGGTTTTTTTGTTGTTTCACTGATATTTTTTCAAACATAATGAAACCCCACTAAAATAAAACAAACTTTTTGTAGGTGCAAAGGATGTTTAAACCACTGTCTCTAGCACAATATGGCAAGTGTTATTAAAGATTTTTTGGAGAGTCTGTTACGGTAGCAGATAAATTTAAAACACTTCATAGGAAATTTATAAGCCTTGTGGAGAGCTAGGCTGTACACTTAGTTTCATAAGAATTAATTGCACTATATGTTTTGATGCATTTATGGTAGCTAGAATGATCTAGGTGTGATAAATAACAACGAGATGTGTGTGTTGGCAAATCCCATTTTCAAGGCATAAATCCTTAGGTCACAGGGATTGAAAAGGACACGTGTGCAGTAAGGAAGTGATGCAACCTCTTTAGTGACACAGCTGCCAGAAGTAAATAGCTAAGTGTCACACAGAGCTCTTTATTATTATCTTCATGCAGGCTGAATACCTTTGTTAGCTAGCTTAGGCATTGGGCTGGTTGGAGTATTTCTGTATTCATTAAATGCAGTAAGCATTTTCCTGGAAAAGGCATTGTTTCACTTCAACAGCTGATAAATTTTTAAAGCAGGTGTGGTTTTATTTATTTATTAGTTCCCTGATAAGTCCATCTTTGGTATTGCCATTAAATTATATCGCCATGTGGTAAGTATAACTTCTTATATTAACTGTTTTAGTCACCTTCTGCTCTCTGCTCCTTCAAAAATAGCATTCTCATTAAAGGACAAAAAAAAGAAAAAAAAAAACCCAAAAAACAAACCACAACAAAAAAACCCAACCAAACCCACCCTGACTTAAAGAGTACTAGTTGCAGAACTCTACTAGCATGTGCTGTAGATCCTGTAGTCTCAGGGGAAAAAAAACAAAAAAAAACAAAAAAAACAAACCAACCTGTAAACACAGCTTTGCATATGTTATGGAACTAAACTAGGCTGGAGAGAAAAGAAAATTCTGATTGAAAGTTCTGCCCAACTTAGTTTAATTTTTCTTTAGGTCAGAGTGTGGGTCATAAGGCTTTCTGAAATGTTGCATTTTACTTAATGTGAAGCCTCTGGTTTTTTTTCTCTAGCAGAGCTTTCATGAGTGCTCTAGAAACAGGAAATG
>VZTR01003484.1:21446-36488 GCA_013400775.1 Chaetops frenatus
GAAGAATACAAAATGGAAAGTAAGAGTTGTCATCAGTACCATTGATAATTAGTTACTAATTATTTGAATAATTAATTTAAATATTTAATAATAATCAGTCCAGCAAAACGGCAAGATCTGTTTCGCAAATGAGCAGGAAGGCTTATGTGATCATTCAGGTAATTTTGCTATCCTGATTAGGTAGAATTTAAGCCAGGTGGTCTTTAGTCAGAGGATGATTTCTTGAAGGTACTGCAGCATCCCAGTGATATCTTGGTCACTGGCAGTGTAGACAGTGAGATTTCAGCTTCTCACCCTGCCTTTTTTCTTTGAATTATGGAGACAAGTATTCAAACCATGATAGGAACCTTGTAAGAGCTTCTTACAGATAAAAGCCCTCCAGCACCACCTCAGAGGCACAAAGGTGATCATTCTGTGGTATAGTTATGGTGGTGAACTGGGTGTACAGTGCTGGTTACCAACACCTTGTGGTCAAACTATGTATGAATGGTAATCCTGAGGTAAAACTACTGAGACAACACAGCAACAAACAGGGCATCCTTTAGATGTGCTTGGACTTTTGGTCTGTGAATACTTCCTGCATCTCACAGTACTCAAGTCAAGACAGTTTCTTTCTGTAGGATACATTTCAGGTTTCTTTCAAGATAATAATTACTTCTACTTCTTCAAGTGGAAGAGTGATTTGTTTTGTAGAAAGCAGCTTCTTTTTCCCCAGATGGTGTGATGTGCTTTCTCATGTGTAATATGATTAAACTGAAGTGGGTGATACCAAGAGAGCAGAGGATGTAAGAGGCTTATAAAATAGAGGGTTTATGTTTCTGTGAGATATGCTGAGACATGTCTGCAGAGTAGTTGACACTGCCTAGATTCTCTTGTAAGTTCATTATGCAAAACTATTTTACTAGTTGTATGGTGGCAGTGGCTGTTAATTCCACTTTCCTTAGCAGGGTAGCAGAGCAGAGTACTCCTGTGCAGGCCAACTGTGGGGTATAGATGTATTTGCAGTTTTCAAATTATCCGTCTCTGGGAACAGAAACAGTAGAATCACCTTAGCACTGATTGCACCTCAGTAAGTTATTACTGTTACTTAACTTAGCTCTTTGAGGTGAACACAGCTATCATGCTTTATTCTGAGGTAAGTTGCACAGAGCCATATGAATATTAGAGCTCACTTGAGATAGCTTGGGGATCTCAAAAAAGGTGCTGTATGATCATCTATTGGTAAAGTGTTACATTTCAGTTTTTTCACTTTGACCAAAAATGTCAGAAGCAAAAGAAAAAATCATAATTATTTCTGTAATGACTCTATTTTTATACTCTCAATGGGGTGTTATTTAAGAGTGCCAGTTCTGAGCCAAAGTCAGCTGGAGAAAAATCAGGCTGAACTTCTGATCCCAAACGAGCAAGTAGAAAATCCCTTCCATGCCCAGCATGGCAACAAAGCTTTCACTCTCCATCTGGTCTTTTCCCACAGTAAAGAAGGATCTTTTCTGCCTCTTGGGCTGGTGAATTCAGTTTACTGTATCCCTAGTTCTTGCTTGTGCTGTCTGTTCTTTGTAGGTTTGTTGCAGCTAGAGGGAGACCCTGCTGCCTCTTAAGCTGAAGTGACATTCATGGACTTTTCTCCCTGAGCTGAGAGCAGCAGGTGAATATTCGAGTGCTGTTCTGGTGATGCTACCCAAAACTAAAAGCCCACATACTGTTTTAGCTCGTGCCTGCCATTAGGTACAGAACTGCTTTTTCTTTTCATACACTTCAACCACTCCAGGTGTGTCCAGGTGACAGCAGGTCTGAAAGAGCTTATGGGAGTCTCCTGGTTCCTGTGAGCAACAAGAAATTAAATTTAGAAGTATTAGAAGTTTACAGTGGAACCTTAAATTGGATTGACTCCTGACACGCTATATATATCACTTTCAGTGTGAGCCTGTTCACGTCCATGTTCCAAATGCAGGATCTATAAATGTAATTGCAAACAAAGTCTCCTCCTGGATACTGAAGAAAGATGACGCTCAGACACTTTTCATGCTACCATGGTACTGGAAATGAAATTCATCTGACAATAGGTTGTTTCCAAGTCTATGAATGTATACGGGGGAAACCCAAATACATGTCTTTTATTCACTATCCAGCATGAAGACAATTTTGTATTTTAAATGCTAAAAAAATAAACTTTGGAAGATCTTTTATGGCCTAAGTATATATTTTTTTTGTCCTATGTTTTCTTTTATAATGAACTTCAAGCAAAATATTTCTTATATTTCAGAAAGGACATTTAGGTTAGTCAGTGCTGTATTTTCCAGACAATAAAAGCAGTTTTAAAGTAAACATCTAAATTTGTATTTTTAAATATGTGAATTAGAATTCCTTTAAGTTAAACATGTCTCCTTAGCAACTGTATATACAAAAAGCAAAACCATTGCAGCTGCTTGTCTGTATAGTTGTTTGTGTTTGGTGATTTGTTTATGTTGCTTTTTCAGATTGCTCTAAGGGTATTAAGAGGCCATGTAAATCAGCAATGTTAGAAATAGAAATCAGAAGTAAATTTCTTTAGAAGTGATAGACTTTGTTTCCTGGAAGAGGACCAAGAGTAAGCATCAGCTAACCTTGTATTATGTACTATACTACTTCAATGTTGCAGCGCTGTGCTGAAAGTATTTGACATCTGTTCAATGGGACCACATTCTAAACCTTTTTGTAATTCCCAGCATCTCTCCAGGTGTGTGAGACATTTCTAATTTGATCACAGGGACTAGTTCGTCCTTTTTGGAAAAATAAAATTGAGTCATCAGCAAGCTGAGAAATAACTCAGAAAAAAATAGTTTTGATCTCTGTTGTGGAACTTGCATTGAGGATATCATTTTTATATTTTTGGAAAAAAAAAAAGGATTGCTGTGGTTTTGAACATACTTGAAACTTTAAATGCAAAACCAAAAAAGTGAACACTGAGATGATCACATTTTGGAATTTTCTTGTACTGCTACTGAATCCATGTTAGGCACTGCCATGAAAAGGATGCTTTTAGCTGGAAACCTGTGACGATCAAGCAGGAAGTTGTTTTGTAGGGACTCACTTGTAAGGTATCACGTGGCTGTTCCATCAGTGGTACAACTTCTGTTACTGACTTCAAGGCTGCTCAAACAGACTTGGTGTGTTTAAAGAAAAAAGGTTTTTATTGTAAGAGCCCTTGGATATGCAGTGTAAATCTGTAACAATATATAGTGCTACTGGATAATAATAATCTAAATGCATATTTTCTGCTGTAAATTTCCCTCATGTGGCTCCAATGATATGTGTACATAGACTATTACCTTTGCACTGAACTGACTATACTTCATAAAATGAAGAGCAAAAACAAGTATTGTACTAAAGATGACCGTACCTTGTGGCTCCAATTGTGGAAATACTTTTGCAGAATAAAAAGTATAGCTTCAGTGTTATAAATTTGATTTTTATATTTTTTATTAACATGCATGGAAGACTAAGGATAATATTTTTTAAAAACTAACTTGATTTTTGTACATTTTTTCAATGTTTAAAACTATATGATTTAACATTACCTCTGAATGCCAGTGATCAGTAAATTTTTTAAGGAAATACCTCAATTTGAGCATTCTTCTCTTGTTACTTGTCTGATAGGTTAAAATGGACTATAAGGTGTGATGAAGTGAGTATATGGTGTAGGTGCCTAAACTGCTATAGAAGTGTACAATGATGTGCTGAAAGGGACCTAAATGATACACTACAAGTGTTGAGTGCAGTTACACAATCATGGCTCATTCTGCCCAACTGGACATTTTCCTCATGAATGGCTTGTAAATTAAATTTTCAGCGTGAAGCCAAATTAAAAAGTGAAACAGAAAATACTTGGTTTCCTCTGGATTTTTCTTTTCAATTTTTTTTTTAAACAACAGGGTTTACAATCAGGGAAAGGATACAAACCATAATTGTGAGTAAGACTGGGTCCATATATGTTGAGGCATGCTTTGTTCATGTGTGTTCTCTGTGTCAGTGTGTGTTGGAAAACAGTGTTTATTTACCTGTCAGCTGGGAGCATGAAATACTGGGGTTTACAGGGAGAGGGAGGAGTAAAAAAAAAAAGAGAAAAAACAATATCGCTCTGTGACAGCAATATTGACTCGAGTTCTACTTTGTGTGCTCATAGAAGAATATTGAAAGATAAAAAAATATTCAGAAAAGGCACTTCAGAATTCCAGAGAATAAGTCTGTCTAAATTAGACTGAATTATCTCTGGCTACACTTTTTTGTCCAGGAAACAGACAAGAAGTGATCCAACACTCCAGACAGCAATATACCTGAGAAATTGATAATGGAGGGTGGGGAAAAGACATCCTCTGAGGTCCAGTGGTTATAAGCTGAACCATTAATATGAGCAGTATCAAGAATAAAAGTGAAACGCAGAGGAAGCTCACCAGAGAAATGCCAGACATTCAGCATGATATGAAGATTTCAAGGGAAGACTTGTTAGTGTTTTACTTAATGTTATTGTCTAATTTCAAGTGATGGAGTTGTTGTGGTTAAGCTCAGCTGGCAACCAAGTACCACGCATCCGCTTGCTCACTCTCCCCCAAACCCTGGTTGGAAGAGGAGAAGAACTGGGGGGAAAAAAAGGAAAAATCTGGGGATTGACCTAAGAACAGTTTAATAGTTGAAATAAAACAAGATAAAATAAGAATGAAAAAGGTGACAAGAAAGAGAGAGGAATAAAACCCAAGAGAAACCAGTTGTGGACGAGGTAACTACTTACCTCCCACTGACCAATGCCCAGCCTCTCATTGAGTGATCAGCCCCCCCTCCAGGCAACTCCCCCCAGTTTATATACTGGGCATGACATTCTATGGTATAGAATATCCCTTTGGACAGTTAAGGTATACTCCCTTCCAGCTTATTGTGCACCTCCTCATTGGCACAGCATGGAATGCATCCCACAAAAGGGTTTGCCTTTGCCTGAGGCAGGAGTAACCCAGATTGCTTTGCCCAGCATATTTTTGGCATCCATTACAGGAGCTTTACCACCTTCCACATAAAAGTACATAGAAGTTTTGATTGGGTAGGGCCAGCCCAATTGGCAGATCCCCCGATCCTGATTAAGCATGCGGCCTTTGCTAAATGTGTATCCTGATGTTGGAAGATCCCACCTTGTTCTGCCTCTTCCTCCTGTTCTTGTGGTGACCTCACTTTGGTCTCCTTTACTAAACAAGGTGACTTTTGCATCCATGTCTTCTTGTGTACAGGGGCAGCTGATCCCAGCTGGTTCTCAGGGCCAGGTGCTGTGCCTGTTGCTGGGGTCAGAGTAGCTGCAGTGCCTGTCCTCTTGTCATCAGATCCAGAGACCTTCTCCCTTGGAGGGTAATGAATAAGGTTGAAGAGGACCGGGTAGGCCTGGGCCAGACCCCAGCGTGTTGGAATCATTTGTGTCTTACTGGAATAGCCAGGGCACCAGCATCCTTTTCCCAGATGTTTTACTAGCTTTTCTGCAGTCTGCACTTGTTCAAGGGCAAAGCTCCAATACGTTGGAGGTGCCCACTGTCCTGGGTACCTGCCCATGCTGTCCTCGGTATATGTATAGTGGGGGGCCTGCATGGATTCCAGGCTCCCACTAAAGTCTTTCTCTCACTCCCCTCCACAACTGGACAGTAACAAAGGGCTAGTAAGTTGAGATAAGGACTGGGAGAGATCACTCACAGAATACTGTCATGGAAAAAACAGGGTAGAATTAGAGATATTAATTAAATTTATCACTCACAAAGAGCAGTAAAAAAGAAGTAAAATAAAACCTTAAAAATACCTTCCCCTGACCCCTCCCTCCCTCCTAGCTGCAGTGGTGCAGGAAATAGGAAATGGGGGATTTATGGTCAGTTCATCACCCGTCATTTCTCCCACTGCTCAGGGAGAGGAGCCCTTCCTTTGCTCAGCCATGGGGTCCTTCCCATGGGAGACNAGAATACTGTCATGGAAAAAACAGGGTAGAATTAGAGATATTAATTAAATTTATCACTCACAAAGAGCAGTAAAAAAGAAGTAAAATAAAACCTTAAAAATACCTTCCCCTGACCCCTCCCTCCCTCCTAGCTGCAGTGGTGCAGGAAATAGGAAATGGGGGATTTATGGTCAGTTCATCACCCGTCATTTCTCCCACTGCTCAGGGAGAGGAGCCCTTCCTTTGCTCAGCCATGGGGTCCTTCCCATGGGAGACAGTTCTCCATGAACTTCTCCAATGTGAGTCCATTCCATGGGCAACAATCCTCCCAAAACTGCTGCAGCATTGGTCACTCTTCCATGGAGTCCAGTCCTTCCAGGACAGGCTACTCCAGCATGGGCTCCTTTCTCCATGGGCCTCCCCCTGGGTCACAGCCTCCTCTCAGGCATCCATCTGCTCTGGCATGGGGCTCCTCCATGGGCTGCAGGTGGATCTCTGCATCCCTGTGGATCCCCATGGGCTGTTATTATTACCTGGGGGTGTTGGTTGACAGCCAGCTGAACATGAGCCAGGGTGTGCCCAAGTGGCCAAGAAGGCCAATGGCATCCTGGCCTGTGTCAGGAATAGTGTGGCCAGCAGGACCAGGGCAGGGATTGTCCCCACGTACTCAGCATAGGTGAGGTGTCATCTCAAATCCTGTGTCCAGTTCTGGGCTGCTCAATTCAGGAAGGACATTGAGGGGCTGGAGCTAGTTTAGAGAAGGGCAATGGAGCTGGTGAAGGGTCTGGAGCACAAGTCCTGTNCATCGCCATCGGCGTTGTCACCATGCTGAGCCGCAGCTCCTTCACCGGCCTGGTGGTGGGCGTGTTCGCCGTGTACGTGGCGCACACCTGCTGGGTCATGTACGGCATCGTCTACACGCGGCCCTGCCCGGCGGCGGCGGCGGACGGCGCGGCCGGGGGATGCGTCTGGCCCTACTTGGCGCGGAGGCCCAAGCTTCAGGTGAGCGGGGCCGGGACGGCCCTCGGCGCACCGCCCAAGCCACGGGCTCCCCGGCACGACCCCTCTCCCTGCACTTTGCCCTCTGTCCTTGTCCGTGCCCTCTGTCCCCGCTCTACTCCCTGTCCCTGCTCCCGCACTCTCGGTAGTGCTGGGCCTTGTGGGGAGCGCCCTTGGCTGGTGCACGGGTAGGACTTGGGTTCGGTTTTTTTATCGATTGCGTATATCTGCTGTCACACGCGTACTGGTTAGAGCAGCGTTACAGAAGAAATGCTGGGCCTGTATAGTCTAGAGAAGACTGAGATGGGATCTCATTAATTCATGTAAATTTGTCAAAGGATGGGTGCCAAGGGGATGGTGCCAGACTCTTCTAAATGGTGCCTGGCGACAGAATAAGGAGTAATGGCCATAAACTAAAACACAAGAACTCCCACTTCAGTGTGAGGAAGAACTTCACTATGTTGAAGGTGACAGAGCACTGGAACAGGCTGCCCAGGGCACGTGTGAAATCTTCCTGTCTGCATATTCCAAACCTACCTAAATACGTTCCTGTTTTACCTGCTCTAGGTGACCCTGCCTTGGCAGGGGAGTTGGACAAGATGCTCTCCAGAGGTCCGTTCCAGCCCTGACAGAGACTCTTTCCTTTACTGACAGGGTCTCTGATTCTGTGAAATGGCTCCACTTACTTCAACTTCCAGAACAGGTCATCCCACTAAAATGTATTTAGCAGATGGGTTTCTGTCCCCAGGAGGAGCTGAAAGACGTTTTTTGAGTACACTATTTCCTTTCCCTGTGTATACAACCTTCTTGCAACTGGGGGAATTAGTGAAGCTGNTTCTACATCTCCCTGAGGTGCCTGGGTTTGGGCTCTTCTCCCACGCAACAGGATGAGAGGATGAAGTCTTAAGCTGCACGTCGGGCTTTAGGTTGTACTTCAGGAGGAACTTCCTCACAGAAAGGGTGATTAGGTGTTGGATTGGGCTGCCCAGGGAGATGGAGTTGGATGATGGATCTACCTGGTGGGTGTTTAAGGAAAGACCGGACCTGGCACTTTGTGCCATGGTTTGGCTGATGCCATAGGTTGGGCTCGATGATCTGAGGGGCCTTTTCCAGCCGAGTGGGTTCCGTGTGGCTCTGTGACTGCCGTCATTATTAATCACCACTATCATTATTATTACCGTCACTCCTCCGCTCCAAGCCCTGAGCGCTCCCGGGGCCGGGCCCCGCACACAGCGCCCCCTAGCGGCCGCCGCCGCCTCCGCACCGTACCGCGCGNTAATTCATGTAAATTTGTCAAAGGATGGGTGCCAAGGGGATGGTGCCAGACTCTTCTAAATGGTGCCTGGCGACAGAATAAGGAGTAATGGCCATAAACTAAAACACAAGAACTCCCACTTCAGTGTGAGGAAGAACTTCACTATGTTGAAGGTGACAGAGCACTGGAACAGGCTGCCCAGGGCACGTGTGAAATCTTCCTGTCTGCATATTCCAAACCTACCTAAATACGTTCCTGTTTTACCTGCTCTAGGTGACCCTGCCTTGGCAGGGGAGTTGGACAAGATGCTCTCCAGAGGTCCGTTCCAGCCCTGACAGAGACTCTTTCCTTTACTGACAGGGTCTCTGATTCTGTGAAATGGCTCCACTTACTTCAACTTCCAGAACAGGTCATCCCACTAAAATGTATTTAGCAGATGGGTTTCTGTCCCCAGGAGGAGCTGAAAGACGTTTTTTGAGTACACTATTTCCTTTCCCTGTGTATACAACCTTCTTGCAACTGGGGGAATTAGTGAAGCTGAAAGACAGGTCTGTACTCTAAATGTAGAGATGCATGAGTTTATTTCCATACTCTAATTTCTGCGTGCTGTGTTTTGATTTCAGTTAAGTGTGTACACTACCACACGGTCAAGCATTGGTACTGAGAGTAATATAGACCTTGTTTTGAATGTGGAGGATTTTGATATTGAGTCCAAATTTGAAAGGTAAGGATCTGGACCAGTAGTATCCAAGGTATCAGATTTCTTTGTTCAGTTCTGAAGTGTGCATCCTAACTAGTAATTACATGGGTGGAAGTGTGCATGAAGCAAGGTAGATTTTGCTGTTGGTTAGCTTGGATCAGCATGCTGTTCTCAGCCATATAGGCAAACGTTTTGCAGAAGTGTGCCTTGCTTAAAATAGTAAAAATTACTTTCCACTGAGAAAATCTAAAGACAAATGTGCCTGGAAATGCTTGAGACTTGCCTCTAATCACATAGCTAGGACACTGGCTGCGTGTTTTGTTTTGTTCTTAATTGCTGTGGCTTGAGACCTGTGACAGGACTTGGATGTCAAACCATGTTCTCCTTTCTTGTGTTTTAGCAACACAGACTTCCGTAACTGTTTCTCTGCTAAAAAATCACAGGAGAAAACCTTCTTTTCTGATAGTTTAGGGTTTTGGGACCTTCTGAAGGGATATTGGTGCCAAGACTGTGCCCTTAGTAGAGCACTGCACTCTACATACGCCTCTGTACAATCAGAACAAAACAACTTTTTTGTTCTTCATATTCGCTGTCTCACTTTTGTTTTGTTTGTTTGTTTAATATAATTGTCCTATTCTTGACTCTCCTGTTGTAGTCTCCAAGATTATTTTACTTTCCTCATTTTCTGTGACTAAAGAACTTTTTGGTTGCAGTTTAAGTGATATTAAACTTCATCTCTGACAGATTCTGTAAGAATTGTTTTACTGACAGGGTCTGCTAAGCCATTGAAAATATTCAGAGCAGAATAAGCTGAGCAAGACTACAGGAATAGAGGAGGCATTATGCAAGGGTGCAAGTAGGATGATTTCTTGGCTAGTATGAGGAGAGTGACTTCATGGTTTGGGGCTCCAGTTTAGAGTTCCGTGCTTTGCATGCCATAGCTGAGAAGATATTTTATTAATGCCAAGTGCATGGCAAAACTTGGTGAATTTCTTTTTAAACTTTGGATTGTGTATACAATTTGTGATACATCTTCAGCTCACGAAGGCTGTTTTTTTACAAGTGCTGTCATAATGTTAAACTACCTTACTATAATAGTAAATCTTTGGAAATGCATATATTGTGATATGTAGTAAAGTATAAAAAATGAGCCTGTCCAGCCATGGAACATGTTAGTTAGTTAGTAATTAGTTAGAAGTAATTGTTGTGTTGCAGGTAACTCAAATGTTTAGTAATAGCTAAAAATTTCAGCGTGTGCTATGTCGTCTCATAATGTATTTCTTTTGCATTTTAGGACAGTGAATGTCTCTGTACCAAAGAAAACCCGAAATAATGGCACATTATATGCATTTGTATTTCTTCATCATGCTGGCATTTTGCCGTGGCACGATGGTAAGCAGGTGCATATCGTAAGCCCCCTGACCACATACATGGTCCCCAAACCAGAAGAGATTAATTTGCTCACTGGTGAATCAGCCACACAGGTAGGTGTGTGTTCCATCCATAGAACAACTGCAAAATAAGTAATTCTTTTATGGATACTTCTAGTGGTTGTATCTGCTGTGCTTGCATCTTTAAACTAATGATGATACAATGGGAAAAAAATTCAAAATCCTCTTCTTGATTATCATGCTAATAGCAGACCACTCAGCAAAGCAGAGGCAAAGCTCTTTAAAACACTGGGTAGTTATTAAAACACTTCCCCAGTTAGCAATAATTGCTTCAGGGATTCATTGCTTTTGGTAGAAATACTGAATTGCTCTGTAACAGCATGGTACTGCTTTCTATAGGGAATTGAATTCATGTGAAATCATGTGCTTTGCTGTTGTAAAATAGCAAAAGAAGATATGAAGACAAACATATAATGTTTGGTTGATCATCTACATCCTTTTGACTGTTTTGAAGTAACATCTGATTACTGTAAAACCCTGATTTCAAAGTGATTTTTTCTTATTAGTATCCACATTCCTAAGGTATGAAAGTTAATTAGGTGAATATTGCTTCTTGATGAAAAAGGCTATGGATGGACACTGAAGTTTTTCATTGTCAGATTGTGGTGGGCCTTTATAATCCATTCTGTTGTATTTGAGCAAAATACTTTATCTGATCAAAGTTAAGGTAAATTATTTCTTGGTGGGCTTCTGGTTTTTGATATAGTTAATGACTCCCTGGGTTCTGTTAGTTAGATTATTACCCTATTCAAAATTTTGTGTTGGTTAGCAGCATGTATCTGTATTCTTTTTTTAAAGCAAATTGAAGCAGAAAAACAGACCAATGCCCTGGATGAACCTGTCTCTCACTGGAGGTCAAGACTAACCTTAAATGTCATGGTGGAAGATTTTGTGTTTGATGGATCATCCCTCCCTGCTGATGTCCACCGTTACATGAAAATGTAAGTTGATGACATCATTTTGTCAAATGTATTATTCTAAAGTTACGGCATATTTCTTCAAAAATCCTCCTTGACCTTCTTTAGTATTTTATGTTTAAATGGGCGCCAAGAGACAAGAACAGATGCTCTTAATGCTTGCATTTTGGTAGTGACAAATTGCTGCTAAGATATTACATACTAGAAAACCTTATCATTGGTACCTGTTTCCTGGGCAGCTCAGAGTTTAGAATACTTTTTCTGTGTGGAGTTATTATAGTAAAGCAAAACAGGACTACAGAGACACAGGTAAAATGCTACAGCAAACTTCAAACCCATTTGTTCTCCAATTGTCCTTCTGGCCTTCAGAGCAATTGCCATCCCTTGACCCTTTCTAATTATCCTTCATTTGCAAATTATCTGTACAAACTGCAAGTGCTGAAGAGGCACAGCTGATCTCCTAGGATATCTTTTTTTCTTCCTTTATGATTGGCTTTATTTTACCTTGACAATGTGTGTTCCTGCATTATGTCATTTTCCTCAAGAAAATACTAACAAGCAGGGATGGGTTTTAGGCCACTAAGTGCAGGCAGCAGCTTCTGCTCGCAACTTGCTTCAATTGCTTCCAGTATCAAGCACACAAGTAATGCTCTGTAGTCTTGTGCTGCCATATGTTGATGCCTTTCTCTACAAGTACCCTCTTAAATCCAGTAATGGTTGGTTAACCAGCAGGCCCTGGGTCCTGAGATAGCTTCCCAGCCAGAATAGATAAACTTAGTAACTCATAAGATAGGCCCATAACAAGAAAGGGTTGTTAGATTGGGATTGATGAATAAGGGTTTTCTGGTTGATTTGCATCAGTGCTGCTCTGTTATTACATTATATAGGAAAATTGTTTGGATATGAAATAACCTGCTGCAATTTCACTAACAATAGCTTTAATCATGGTTCTTAGCTAGAAATCTAAATCACTTCAGTTAAATAACCAAGCACGGTTTCTGAGCCTGGGTTTAGTACTTCTCTGTATTACTGTTGCACATTTTGTGTTTAGTATGCAGTCTTTCTTAGCATGAATAGAGACTTCTTTCTTTTATCAACAGCTGAAATTCAACTTTCAGACTTTAAAAATCTCCATTATGCTACTTGCATAAATTTTTACTGAGAGCATCACGGTGTAGGTAACCGCCTTTCTAAAGAATTTGTCTCTGTTTGGACATTGGGCTAAATACTTTTCCAAGGTTCTGCAAAGCAATTGCATGTAGGTCATAATTTGTTAAACAGTAATCAATTTGATAGAGGGCTTGAAGGCTAGGAAGTTTTTATTGGATTCATGCAGGTTGGTGAGGTGGTAGAGCAATCCAAACGAGAGCTTCTGTAGATGGCAGAGAAGATTTCTGCTCCTTGTACACTCCCTGCAGTAGTATCTGACCTTCCTATTTGTGCATCAGCAATCACATTCATGGCCTCAAGTGGGCCAGAGCATGTAATTGATGTCCTGCCGGGCACAGAGGAGTGGGGGAGATGGGGGAGAGGTGTCATGGTTGCGGTAGAAGGATATTTGAGACAAAGAATACAAATATGTGGCAGTGAACTTCGGTGTGTTTCTCTTCCACAGACTTTTAAATTTCCTTTTGGTCATGCAAAAGCTTCAACATCATCACAACCAATTTCATTTCTATTTTTATTTGCTTATTCTGTCGTTCTATGGAAGACTAAAAAGAAACTAAATTTTTCAATACGGGTATCTTTCAATGAAAGACTAATTCTAGGCTAGTGGCTAATTTCTTGCTGTCTGTTAAAAGAAAATGTGTTTGAAAAGGTGGTGGGAAATTTCTACATGGGTAGATCTGAAAGTGATGAATGAGTGCTAATTGAATAAAAGTAGTTTTCTTTTTAGATCACTACAGTGATAAAATCCATGTTTAAACATCCTAGGGTTCAGTTGGGGAAGACAGTGCATTACCTTCCAATATTATTTATTGATCAGCTAAGCAACAGAGTGAAAGATTTGATGGTGAGTAATAGAATACCTTTAACTACATTTAACAGTTTTAATGGTAATCTTCAATGTTTTTATAATTAAGATTTTTCTCATAGATTGTTTGCTGTAATGAAAAAGTATAAATGCACAAAAAGACTCAGTGACCATTTAACTTAATGTGACCTACTGTGGTAAATGCAGAAGCTGAATCTGTATTTTGAGACTTCTCTCTGGCAGAAGTATCTGTCAGTCACTGTTTTCTGTTCCACCAAAGATGTTTGGATTCCACTGCTTCTGCCTTTTGGGTAGATACGGAGGACATCACTGTAACACCAGCAGTGGCAGGAGCAGTCTCCTGAGTAGTTTAACTTCCTAAGATAAGGAAGTTGTGTTAGCGTGCCAGAGTAGCTTTTAGACATATTGACAATATCCACAGCTGATAGCGGAGCTACAGTTGAGATAAGTCAGTAGCCATTCTCTTATCTCCTCAAAATTCACTTGTGGTTAAATTTCCTGGTTCTGCTCTTTGTCATGTCAGAGTAGCTTGAACACCTGAAAGCTTGGTGTTACAGTACATGCAAAGATTTTGTGCACTCAAATAAATCGGGCTTTGAAACTTCATTAATGGAATTACAGAAGGATGGAGTTGGATGAGATTTCTGGAGATTGCTAATCCAGTGTCCCTTCTCAGAGTAGAATCACATAGAATGAGTTTTTCAAGACCTTTTCCAGTTGAGTTTTGGTTATATCCAAGGATGGAGAGGCTGCAGCCTCTGTGGGCAACCTGCTTTAGTGTTTAGTCACTCAGCAGTGAAAAAAAAAAGTTTTTATAAATTTAAGTAGAATTTTCTGTATTCTGTTTTTACTGAACTCTTTCCTATGGGGAAATAATGTAATTCCTTTGCTACAGATTACACATGGCAGTCCCATGTATCTAAATGATGTTGATCTTAGCAGCTCTTAGTTAAGCCCTGCAGCTCTTTTTAGTTGCACTGACTGATGTTTGGTAATTGGAGTTACTGACAACAAGAGTCTTGGGGAATGTCTCAAAACTGTTAAATGAGCGCATCTGGATTCTGCACCTTCTAGATGGAAGCTTTGGTAGATGTAAACTTCCCTTAAACCTAAATTGTCTCTCCAATTCACTGCTTAGGTCAAACAAAGGATTTTGTTACTTAGTGTTCAGGAGAATCTTTGCTAACTTGTGTCCCTTCCACTCCAAATTTATACAGCAGAATAAACTCCGGAGCATTTATTACAAGTCTTGATAGCAGATAGTTTTGTCCAATATTTCTTTAGACATACATTTGTAATGTCTTTATTAGTGGTTGTTGTCCTTTGTTTTAAGTTTTATCACAGCTCATCCAGTCCAGTTCAGTACATTCATGTGAACTTACAACTGGTCATGTACCACAAATAAATTCAATTGTTTACAAATAAATTCATCATTCTCATGTTTCTAATGACATTCCTGCAGTTGTCATGCATGTCACAGTTAAAACTGTTGTAACTCACTGCCTTAGAAAGTCACTAAAGATCCTGGGAAGTGCTGCAAAGACTATTCCACTAAAACCACAAACTTCCCCTTCAGCACTGGCTTATCTGATGTCTCAGTAGTGACTGGCCAAACTGCTCTCAAGCCCTGCAGAAAGTGGTCTTGTAGTAAACAACTGTGAGAGAATGGGGGTAAGTGAAGAGCAGGAAAGAATAAGGAAAGAAGGTGGTACAGCTTTTGAGGAGCCAGGTTAATATTTGACTGTAAATAGGGCCACAGACAGTGTCTGTTTTGTATGCCTGACCT
>VZTR01003484.1:40645-77100 GCA_013400775.1 Chaetops frenatus
AGCAATGAACTGTTTGGTATTTCTTGCAAAGTGACTTGTTCTTTTTCGTAGGGTTTTCAGAAAAGGACGCAGATGAAGTAAAAGGAATTTTTGTTGATACTAACTTGTACTTTCTGGCTTTGACATTCTTCGTAGCAGCATTCCATGTAAGTGGTTTTAGTTTTTAGGAAGTACATAATATGAAAAAAAGGGAGTGTGTGTCTGACTTTTAAGTGTTTCAGTTATTAAGAATTATTCTTGAAAATAGAAATTTCAGTAGAGCAATGGAAGTATTTTCTGGTCCAAGTCAGCTATATTTCCAGTACAGAGTTAATATAAAAACCTTAAATAAGGCAGAAATTTGAAATAATTTTACAGAAATTACCAGTCTTGACTGAAATACAAAACATTACCTTCACTATCATTTTTTTTATATTGCAGTTGAACCAAAGCCCCTAGAATTAATATGCTGTTGACATTGGTTCAAATTTTGCTGACTTCTCACAAGGTTTACTACTGCAGTGGCATAGCTGGGGCACCTATACTAGGGTTTGAGTCTCTGACTTCTAATCCCTGAAGAAATTTAGATCAGTTGATCTACATTGCTTCCAGATATGTTCTGTAAAGTGTGGAGCATTCGTAGTTATTTTTTGTTGTTGTTTGTCTCTTTCTTAACATTGGCTTAAATATGAATCTTGATTTTCATGAACAGCTGCAAACATTTTTATAATATACAGTTATACTCAGCACAATTCCCCTGCTTTGGGAGAGATAAGAACTTGCCTTATGTTTCTTTATAGTTACATTACATACAGTTAACTTGTTTGGAAAGCCTTAGACTTCCATGACATATTAATTTAATTTTTCCACACTGTATATCAGGTTGCAAGGTATCTGTACACTGGGACAAGCTTTTCTGATACTTTTTCTCTTGTGTATAATTTTCCCAAATAATTAAAAAAACAACCACCCCCTCCCATAAACGAACAAACGAACACTGCAAAAACAACTGAAAACTTCCTCATTAAAATTCACTGACCCAAGAATATTTGGAATCTGTGTTCAAATTTTTTTAGACACTGCTTTTTTTAAGATGCTGAAGGCTTAAAGGAAATACCAAAAATTATACTGAATGAAAATACTGAAGAAAAAAAAAGCTCCCTACAAATAAATTGAATTCTAAAATGCCCTGGAAGTTTAGGTCAACTTAGTGACGAAATACAGAGAAAACCAGGCTTGCTATGTTTCAGGATGTTTTTTTTAAGAATTTGGTATTATACAAACGTAAGTTGACTATCAATCCAATACAGAGCATTTTCAGTCTAATTTAGTGTGCTTTTCCCTGTTCTCTCAAGGAGGTGTGTGGTTCCTCAGGATCCTCATTCTTCACCCTGTATGATGAGTTACCCTGTATTGGGTCTCGGACTTTCTTTACAGGATACTGATTTGTGCAGCATTGCAATGGTAGCAGTATTTGAAATTCATCCTGTCATTTTGCACTGCTTTTAGAGCCTGGGCTTCTACAACAACTTTTCTTTCTAGCTTTTATTTGTGAATGTTAATTTTAATTTCTGAAGCTTCTAAAATGGGGATTTTTTAATACCATGTTGAATGCATTGTTAACATTTTCAGTCTCTAATTAGTGTGTTTTTCAAGCAAATGAGTATGTGTCTTCCTATTTGCAGCTTCTTTTTGATTTCCTTGCATTTAAAAATGACATCAGTTTTTGGAAGAAAAAGAGGAGCATGATTGGGATGTCTACAAAAGCAGGTATGGACTAGAATGCAAAGTGTTGTCTGTGTGCTGTCTATTTTAAGATATGTGTTTTTAGTCTTGCTCTAAGTTGACACTTTGTAGGTTCACAGAGATAGCAAAATGAGATGGTTTTATGTGCGAAGAAGAGATAGCTAACAGTCTACATGGTTAGATGGTTCTAACTTTGTTAGTTCTGAGTTCAGGTATCACTTGAGTTTAAACACTTGTGTCACTACTGAGGTTTGACTGTCTTGGAATTGGGAATTAGATCAATATTGAGTCAGATACCATATTTTCCTTGCTGAAGGAGCAGAGAAGTACTTTGAGAAAAGAATGAAGACCAGAAAAAGTTCTGTGGGTGGAGAGAATGTGCTTTCATGGGTAATGCTGTTCTGCAAGCTTTTTGTGTTCCTTGTAGATAACTACAGGTTCCAAAATAATTGTGGGTGGAAAGTGCTGTAGTGTAATGCTCTTGCTTGGTTTGGGCTTTGCTGTAAACAGGAGCAATAGAGGCTCCTGGGGTGAGGGAAGGGGGGGAGCATGGGGGGGTTGACTTGATTTGTGTTTAGGACAGCTGAGAGAAACAGGGATCTGACATCCTGACAAACCTTCCTAGAAACAGATGGTTTTTTTCAAGTAGCTTTTTTCCAAATAGCTTTTTTCCAATTTTGATTATGAAGAAAAATTATAAACCTGGAGTCACTTGACCTGTGAGACTATCTGTAATTCTATTATATTTACAGATGGATTGAAACATGTAAGGAATATCAATACTAGGGGGAAAAATGGCATTCTAATTTATGAACAACATATTTTTATCATGTGGAGAATCCATGTATCATTTTTATGAGAGTGCATTTGTTTTTTTAAAGCAGTTGTTTTGCTGTTGGCATGTGTATGCCAAAAAGTTAATAAAAATTCAGAACAGTCCATGGAATTTCAGAAATAAAAGTCAATTGTCAATTTCAAAACTCAGTAAAGTCAAGGTCCATAGACTTAACATTTACAAACAGTAAATGAGTTTCAAATAGTGACATATTATCTCACAGCCTTTTACCTTCCTGGAGACAAGAATCATGAATGTAGTTGCTAATTGTACTAATACCTTGCTGAATTGCTGCAGTACAGAAGTCTTCATTAAATGTTCCAATTATCTTTCATCTACTGTGATAAGGATTGCATAAAATGTTCTTGTTCCCTCTTTGCCCAATCATCACTGTCTGTTTCTAGGACTACTAGATATATCAAGATGTACACAGAAGAAATTCATGCTTAAACTGTGTAAGACAAAATTGCACTAAATAGACCATCAGTCTTCTGTCATCTCAGCTGTTCATTTAAATATTAATAAGCCTTCCATTCTCATCTTTTCTGTCTAGTGCTTTGGCGGTGCTTTAGTACTGTGGTAATATTTCTTTTCCTTTTGGATGAACAAACAAGTTTATTGGTACTGATCCCAGCAGGCATTGGTGCAGTGATTGAGGTGAGTTCTTAAAGCTGTAGCACCAGATAACAGTATTTTGCAGCAACATCCGTAGTTTAAGTACTAAAAGAGTGCTAAACTAGTTACTGGAAAATTCTGCTGTAGCTTGCATGTCCTTGGCTTTCAGTGGCAGAGGAGATTGTGTCCCTTGATCAAATAACTAAAGTAGAAGTATCAGTTTTTTCTGGGATGGTCCAGCTGATATTGTAGAAACCAAACACAGAATGATGCTGGGGTTCCACCTATCACATCATCCAATAGGCCTCACTCGTAGCCAAGCAAGTATAAACCAGGTCAACAAGCCGGCATGGAAGCATTGTCAAAAAGCAGTGTGCCCACAGCCAGCGCCAGGACCCAGGTGACTGGGGAAGGAGGAAAAGGAGGAAACTGCCTGTGTGCATGATTCCACAAGTCCACATCTAGTCAGTGGGTTGCAGGCAGCACAGTTATCTCAAAGTGAAAGTAATCATTTGGACAGTATATCTCAGAGTAATTTGTCTGCTAGGAAGAACTTTTTCACAACTTTTTCTTAACTCCTTTTTTTAATGCAGTACCAATAGTGACATTGATTCTGTAAGAAATAATTTTCTCACTTGTATCAAAGATAACAGTAAAGGATCATCTTTACCCTATTCCCCTTTTTTTTTTTTTTTTAAATATATGGTGGGTGAGAAGCGAATATTGTGGATCTAAAGCTAAACAAATGAACCTTGTCCACAAAAAGCTTCCTGAGTTGTAGTTCTCCTTGGGAGCTGCGTTGCCTAGGTTGTCGAATCTTTATAATAATGTGGGTACATGGGTGTATTTTCAGGTGAACTGAAACTTTTAGTTTACATCAGGATCAGGCTGTTACAGCTGTACAGTAATTAACCAAATAATTGAATGGATTCACTGATTTTTGCTTCTAGTCCACTACTGAAATGTAACAACCATGTAAGTGCCAACTTAATCACTGTTAGTTCTGAGGCATCGTCATTGAAGACGTGCAAAAATTTGCTTGGCAGGTGACTACTGGGGAATTTTCTAAATGCCTGACCCGGGGGGCATGCTGGTGCTATCCCCACTTAGGCACTGCAGTCCAGATATCCTGGAAGGACTACATTGCTTCACTTAAAATACATCATCTGATAAAGGCTCACAACGTCGTACTTGTTTGGTGACATGGCATTTGGTTTGTATAGACACAGGCAGTGTGTGCTGCAATCAGGCTGCTACTGCTTTATGCAGTTGGTGCTTAATTGGTGCTCTTATTCTGGAATCTTGATTCTAATTATCTGAATCCTTCATAAGATGTTCCTTTGTATCATAATCTGTTATGTGTATGTTTTGTTTTTGCTAATCACAGCTCTGGAAAGTGAAGAAAGCCTTGAAAATGACAATCAGGTGGCAAGGTTTGAGACCTAAATTTCAGGTATAGTAGACATTGCCATGTTAATGATTACACTCTTGAGCTATACATCTGTTTCCTGGTTACTGTGCAACTTGACTTCTAGTGAAATGAAGATTTTTTTTTAAATTATTAAAGTTTCCTCTGTACATCTCTCTATAAATGGCTTAATCCAATAACAGGATGAGCATTTTCAAATATGTTTTTTTCTTTGAATTCTTTAGAAGAAGTAGCTATTTGTATGTATTTATGATGCAAGAAACTTCAGAACTTCTCTGTCAGTCCTGCTAAATCTTAATAGTTGGGACAGTGCTCTTGCCACTGTGTTGGAAAGGCACTCTCAAGTGACATCGTGTTTTGAAATAAGAAACTGGCTTTGCCATGAACGTGTAGGTGTAACTTCTCCATTGTGGAACCAACAGAAAATGTGACATGTTCTGGGAACAGTACACTCTGATGATTCTTCTGGGTAAAGTGAAGTGCTGAGACTGCAGAACATGCAGTGGCCAAGTGCAGTCTACATTGAAAGTTTATCTTGGTAGGAGAAAGTTGTCTAATCTTCAGTGTTTACTTCACAAGATGTGCTAGGGTTTTGTGCTGCTTGAAGTCTATGTGTCTGGAGTGACTGCCAGCTCTGCTTGTTTTTGTGTCAATAATCAAGGTACTCTGTTTAAGCAGGCAGAATTTCTGGACACGTGGAGATAATCCATAACTGACCTCTTCACGGTTATGGTTTTTAATAAATGCTTCTTGTATCTGAAAAACTTTTAGCTCCTTGACTTTGCTTTTGCTTTGTGAATTCTGCTGTCTCAACAGCATTTTTCTAAGCAAAGAAGTCCTGGAAGTTTGGTGTAAAATATGAGGTGATAAGTTCATCTTTTTGCCTACCCTATATTTGGCAGGCTGCACAGGACAAATGTATGACTCTCCTATATAGAAACTTTTAAAAGCTTTGCTACCTGCTTAATGCAGGGAGTTGGACAGCAAATGCTTTCCTCCTGTATTCTGACTTGATTATGGTTTTTATATGTGTTGCAGTTTGGTGCATACAATGACTCTGAAAAGAAAACCGAGGAATATGATGCCCAGGTAAGAGGGAATCCTATGACTTCTGATCTACAAAGTCTGTATATGTGACCTGTCAATTGTTTTGCTCTTTTTTCTAGAAGTATGTTTTCCATGTTCTCATAGTTGTCAAGTGGATCATTATTAGGTAGATGATTGGATAGTGAGGATTCATTCTGATAATTTATGAAAGAAAACAGTGAAAGGATTCTTTTGGTAGTTGAATCTGGTTGAAACATTGCTCTGAGAAGCAGAATTGCAAGTGACTTACACGAAGAGAGGTCTGAAAGGGTTACCACTCACAACTTTGAAAGCTAATATTTGTACTTCTTACTTGTACTTGTTATTTTTACTGAAGGAGAAGTTCATGTGATTCCTGATTTCTGAAAGGAACTGAGCATAGGTGACAACATTGGTATTAAGTAGGGAGCTACTTTTAGACACTGATCTTTGTGCTTTATTTTGATGCCTACACTCAAAGTTGATTACTTATTTGAACTGGGCTTTGGAAACTAGAACTGGAAACATAGTGGAAATGATAGCAGACATTTGGGAATAGAAAAAGATTTTCAGGAAAAAAATGATGTGGCTGTCTTCTGTTTAATGCCATGAAAAATCTGCTGTATATAACATGTGAACTAACAAACCATTTTCCTTGTCTATTAGGCTATGAAATACTTGTCCTACTTGCTCTATCCACTGTGTATTGGAGGTGCAGGTTATTCCTTGCTGAATGTCAAGTACAAAAGGTACTCTAACTCTATGAATGATCTTATATGGAATTGAAACGTTCCTCATTTTTTTCTACATGGTTATGGAACCGTGTTTCCATAACCATGAAACATGGTTATGTTTTAGTTTGATTCATAAGCCAGGAACTGATACTACTTTAGTATAGAATTTAATAGCTGGTATACATGAGCAAATTGTCAATCACAAGAGAAAGAAGAAAGCTGCCATTGATGTTCAGAGGACCAGTTGGTGATAGGAGAGGTGAAAGGAATTCAGTGGTTGAACCTGTCCAATAGCAGAGAGAACCAAAAACTTTTACAAAATTACTGGCTTTGAACAAGAGGCTTTTCTGTTCCTAAATATGGTAGCTAGGGTGGCAAGCAAGCAAAAGCATTTTTGAGAAAGGGCTCTTTATTCCTTTGGAGCCATGGACTTCCTGCAACATAGTAATACTTCAGCAAGAGCTGGACACCCAGTATTTCATGAACAAATGAAACCCTTGTCCCCTTTCACTCAAAACAGCTGGTTCATTTTGTGTTGGAGAGATGCAAGTCAGTGTGCAGGCATAAGACTTTGTTGTAGGAGAAATCTGCAAACACAGGCATGGTGATGGCCATGTAGGCATATTTTTATAGTGCTTAGGCCCAGATGGGGTGGGAGAAAACAAGCAGTAGTAGTTCTTCCTAATGTTATTTTAAGCTGATGCTGCATACATGAACCATAACACTCATACTAGAAACTAGGGCAATTTCTGGGTTATTAGAAAAGCAGGTTTTTTCACAAGGTGTTTTTGTCTGAGTAAGCGGCTAACAAATATACAACATTTTAAAATTCTGCTTTTCTGACAAAATTCTTGAATTTGTTTAGTATTCCAAAATACTATATTCCAGGTGTTTTATGAGCTGCGGCTTAAGGAAGTGAAAAAAATTCATATAATAGAATTCGTGCCATTGTTAAATTGGTAAGGAAATGTGACAGAGCAAGTAATCTTAGCAGTGGATTATCATTTAATCTTGGAGAGATTTTCTGATGCGTTCTTTAAATGCTTGTGGATTACTGAAATGCTGCTGCAACTGTAGTTTGCTATTAATGTGTCAGTAAACAGCAGTGCAAGTTTTATTTTAAAAGATGTAACCAGAGCATGACAGTTATTAACTGTTCCCAGGATTGCAAGCAGAAGTACAGAATTCAATCATTGTCTGTAGCACTACCATTATTTTGTTAAGATTGTACTCCATGGAACATCTGGAAAGATTTTTAGATGTAAGGAGGGAAAAATGTAAGATTCCTTGTATTTACTTTTTTTTTTAAGTACCTACTGTAGTGATTCCCACTGAATGATATTTGTTGTTTGAAATTTGACAAGTTCTTTCTGTGCCATATTAAGTGACTCTTTAATATTTGGAATACAGGCTTTGCAGACTTTAATACACTCAGGGTTCAGTACACAGTATTATGTTCTGTCAGTTATCTGATTATCAACACAGAAGTCTTAGAATGGTCTGTGAAAGTGTAAAAACAGGTGATAAGCCTCTCAAAATGTCTTGTATGGACTGATAAGCATCCTTTGCTTAAACTACGTTCTCTGGAGGCCCTCCTAATCCAAGGAAGATGTGAGGTGTTTTAGTTCTTGCATGAAGTAATTTGTAACATAGCCATTTCTTGGAGTAGTCAGCATACAGCTGTGTATAGGATGTGTTATAATTATGGCTAAAGAGAAATATAACTGTACTCTCTTCTTTGTTTGTANATTTCTTCAAATGAAGGCCAGGACTCAAAAGTAGAATATTAAGTGCTGTTGTTTGGATCAGTTTAATACAGAGCAATAACTCACTAAATTATCACAGTGATTGATGAGGGGAGACAAATGAACCCAAAGTGAACAGAAGAATTAGATGCATCTTCATTCTTTAGAAAAAAATGAATGCAAATTACTAATTATGAAAGTACAGTCATGTGATAAACATCTGTGCATTTGTTTGTTTTCCATATTTTATCTTCAGGAGTATATGCTTTTGGATTCCTGTTTATGCTGCCCCAACTATTTGTAAACTACAAGGTAAGATTGAAAAGTGATAAAAGTCTACTTTTCTAGTCTCTTCTTCCACACTTTTATTACAATTTGATATTTTTTATTTCTAGATGAAATCTGTTGCACATTTACCATGGAAGGCTTTCACATACAAAGTAAGTAAAGCTCTAATTTAAAGTTGGGTGCAGTTGTTTTGAAAATTATTTTCTGTAAGAAACAGCCTAATAAGAAATAGCTTAAGGATGGCAGTAGGTTTTTTTTTAGTTTAAGAACTAAGCTTGTTTGCAACTGTCCTAAAAAGAAACTCTGATTTTCATTTTTCATAATGACTTCCATATGAAATCCTAGTTTTTATGATAATACTGCTTTTTGTACTGTGAGCTGTCTTGCATGAATGCAGATGTTGGTCCTGCAGATAAATTTATCAGTCTCAGTTATTATTTAAGAAGATGTCAATTCATCACTGACAAGAGAGAGTTCTCAAGAAACAGAATGCTAAAGGACCTTATTTTGGCAGGTACCAGGAGCTACCAGAGACTGAAGTAATGTACACACTGTTCTGTGCCAGGGTGGTAATTCTGAGCTTCTGGGCAAATGTGAGGGGGATTGTTCCATGGGGGAAGAGGGACTGCACTGTGGTGTCCCCTCTGCCTAGACTGCCCTGGTAGGAAATAATGCAGTGGTGCAGCCAAGCTCAATAGCAGACCTTGGAGGGGAAGGTGAGTTTACTTAAAAACAAAATCACCTCACTAACCCTTTGATAGCTGTATATCCACAAGCACCCACTTGTGTGTCCAAGTAGTTTGTATAGTATTCAAATACCAAGATAATAGACCCAAGTATCCCAGTCAAGATTCCTTGTGCTGATATGGATAACAAGGGACACCCACTGTTGAGTTCCCATGTGTCCTATGTTCTGCCTCAGTTAGCAACTATATGCTAGTTTTGTTCTTGTACCCCTGAAGAGCTGATAGTGTTTTGACTCTTATCATTTCCCACCAATCCCAGTCATTAGGATTTTTGTACTGTGCTTTGTTTTCCTGATCTTTGTGTTCTGAGAAACCCTGTCTGGATGTGCTGGGATCATCAAGACCCTGATGCCATCAACATGTACCCTTTTCACTAGTACTTCCATTCATAAATGCTTTTATTTTACCTTTGTGCTGATATATTACCATTCTCCAGAACATCAGTACTTTAAAAGGAACAGTGTTAAAAACTGCTCAAGAAATGGCGTCCAATTCTGAACAGACGATTGTGGACAAAAGAACTAAAATGTATACATCTAAAGAGACTTTAAAGGCTTTTCCGTTTCTATGAGCCTACAGTAATAGTTCAGCTTTCTGCTGCCTTATTGTTTTTAAGGAGCTTGAGTGCATCTAGGAAAACAGATTGCAATGTAGTTGGTAGCAGAATAGCAAGTAAACAGTATTTGATACGGAAATAGAGATAAAAATAACAATAAACATATTTCAGACATATACTCAGCTAATCAGCATGTTTCTTAAGAGGAGGGAATAAAAGGTATATTAGTGAAGTAATTTCACAATTTTACTTCACCAAAGAAAATAACTGAGCAGAGACATCAGCAGTTAAACAACAAAAGCAGGTTATTCAAGCAGGTAGCCTTTAAATCGGTACAACCTTGCTGAACAACCTTTTCTTACAGAGTGTTTATGGTACCTGTTTAGATGCCATAGGCTACCCAAAACAAAGGTGCGCGTGTGTGGAGAAAAAGCCTATTTTGTTTTCAATTATGTTTAATTTAGCGAACTTTGGAGGGAGTAATTTACTTTTTTAAACTGATATTTAAAGTTGTTTGCTCTCTTCTGCATTTGAAGTGGAAAGAACAGTCTGAGGGCTTATCTGTAATCATTATTTTAGAGAGCTTCTTAATTTGAATTCTGACTTCCTAGTTTCTGTGGGTTTTATGTATATGCCCGTCATTGTTAATAAAGAGTACCTTCAAGTGAGGTTATCTCACAAGAAGATTATCCAGTCTAAATTCTGTTGGATGGGCTGCCTTGGTGAATTCACTTGCAGTGGCTTATGAAGACTGCCTGTGTGCCTAAAGGATGGAGCATTTCACTTTTTCTTCCCTTCATCACTGTAGGATCACTCACTTGGGTGTTGACTTAGAAAGGCTGTCTTTTCCAGCTTGCCGAAGTTTTTCTTTTTGCCCCACGACAAACCTTTACCCAGGCTTGAGAAGTGCCATTCCTATTCCTCAGTCACTTCAGCTTGGTGGATTTGTTTTGACTTGACAGAAAGAGCTCTCCTGTTGTTACTAATCAGAACTCTTTCCTGTCCAACACCCCCGTTTTCTGCTGGTGTTTTCTTCCATCTTATAAACGTTGGTTCATTTTGTAGAGTGAGTCCTGTGCTGACATCACTCAGCCCCTTCTTATGGTGTGGATTAATGTACAGCTTGCTAAAACTGAAAGGAGCCATGTTACTGACTCAGTTTGTTAACCCAACAGTGAATATTCTTTGCTGGGTTTGTTTCCTAATGTTATTATTGAGTTGAAACAGTTTATTGCAACATACAAGCACTAGAGCTGGTGTACTGTAAGAGTTGATGTGTGCAGCCTCCCTGTAGGCAAAAGCCAGATCCAGAGGAGTTACCTTTCTGTTAATTTACCTTTCATTATTACTGCAGAAATAGAACCTATAGTATGCCTAGCTGATTGGATATTGTATAGAAAGTTATCCATCGCTTATTCAAGACATGGTTACTTCTAGAAAAGCACTGCAAATATTTTAAAGTCTTTCCAAGTGTATCAAGTTAATCTTCTTAAGAGCAATAAATGAACAAATTTTGCACAAATTTCTACAGAAAACGAAAGTGAAGTGACATTTTATAAATCTTGTCATTTGAGTAATGAATGAACAAAAGTGTGGGGGTTTTTCCAGTTTCTTTTGAAGATTTCTCTGAAATTGACTCTGTGTTTTTCCCCTCTCATAAAAATACTCTAACTTACCTGAAACAGTCCTACTTCCTTTTTACTTGTAACTTGTGGTCTGTAGTAGACAGTATGGTCTTCATTAAAAGAAAGCATTTTAAAGTCAGCGTTAATTAGTTTTGCAGCATAACCTTTAAGTGTTTCTATAAATATGGAAGAAGTCTGTGTTCCTACAGAAAAACATAGGAAGCTTGTAACTTTGTGTGACTGATGACTTCCTTTCTTCATAGCTAACTGAAGTATACTTTTCATTTGTAGGCGTTCAACACCTTTATTGATGATATATTTGCTTTTATCATCACTATGCCAACGTCTCATAGGCTGGCATGCTTTAGAGATGATGTTGTGTTCCTGGTCTATCTCTACCAAAGATGGTACGACTTCCTTTAATATTGATTACAATTTTTACAATGCTATAGATGGTTGCAGTCTTGTTGCTATAAAGAACTGTAGATTGGGATAGACTTGGAGCAGAAGTTTTATACTATAGTAATGTATAGTATAGTATGGTATGGATAATGTTCGTTATGTACATGCCTAGTGAAGGGAATGGTGAGCAGGGCACCTGCAAAGGGATCTCAGTACAAATAAGAGGAACAAAAACATATTGCCATAACTGACAGCAATCCTGGACATGATACAGAGTAGTCAAAAAATTCCTCTTCTCACAGTACTCAGAATTTTTGTCAGTTACCCCTTTTCCCTCCCCAAAACAGCATTCTTTTCACCAGATTTGGAAGTCACAAACCCCCAGGAAACCAAAAAAAGAAAACCAAAATAAAAACCAAGCAAAAATCACATAAATCAAAAATAAAACAAACAAAACAAACAACCAAAATGAAACAAAAAACAAACAAACCAACCACACAAACCAAGTGTGAGACATAAATACCAGAAGGGGAAGGAGAGAAATTCCTAAGCTTGTATTTACAAACCCACTTAGCCAATCCTTGCCGAGAGCCACACCTCCATATGCTCAATGTCTGATGCATGCTTTCCAAGGTGCTCCACAGAGTAGTGAAGGGTGTTGTCTGATGGGGGCTGCCCTACTCTGCTTTTCTGTTTATCTAGTTTGCAAACACAAGTTATCGTGTTCTCTTGTATGTTCAGTATCTGTCAAGCTTCAGATTCTTTAAGTGACTAAAATCAGATTGGGGAAGAAAGCTATATGCAGTACTTACAAAATACTGTTCATAGTGAAGCTACAGAATGTGTATTCTTGTTCCCAAGAATAAACATTTTTGTTTACTGCTATTTTTGTAGAAATTAAGCGGTCAGAAGCTTCTGATAAGGATTGGGCACTCGTTTCAAGTTTGTGAGGTATCCTGGATTGCTTGAGAAAAGACTCCAGCCAAGTTTTAGGGGAGCTAATAGGTCTCTTAAGAGGTTCTGTTATGAGGCAGCTGGCTGAGTCATATTGTGAAGAAGCTGATATGTCTCTACAAATCTTTAAAGATGTTGGGTTTTGCCACAAATGAGAATAGAGAATATGATGACAGAGAAATTCACTTTTAAAATTAAGCATCACAGAACTACTTAATTCCTTCAGATAGGAGACTTTAATGTCACTAATGATTTGTTTTTTCTCTACCAGGCTTTATCCTGTGGATAAGAGCAGAGTAAATGAGTATGGAGAATCTTACGATGAAAAGTCAAAAAAAAAAAGCTCATAGAGAATAAGTAAGAAGATTCTGACCCCTGGACTCTTAACTCACTTTGTGTATTACCTGGTCTTAAGGAAGGAAAAACTTATTTAATAAGAGTATTTTTAAAGCTTATGACAGAACTACATGGACAATACATCTTCTATATTGCCAAAATCTAGTTTTGATACCCTCTTCTTTCAAGACCCTCTTCTGTCCTCACAAGGTCTACAGTCTGCCAGATGACATTATATAAACTTCCTGCATTTCAGCTTCTCTTCAGTGAAAACCTGAGCATACTGACCATTGTAATTAAGATCCAAATCTGTGTTTTTAAGACAACTCACGAACTGAAAATGTGGTGCCTGTGCCACTGGGCTATGAAAACTGAAAAAACAAGACACTGTTTTACAGCAGAATCAAGGATTATTGCCAAACTGGGGGCTGTCAAAAATAAAAGGTATACTATTGAATTATATACTAATTACAAATCATTCTTATTTGATAATGGAGATAATGGAAATGGTAGAAATCCTGAATTCCTAGCTAAAAAAATGTATTGTTGGAAATATAGGATAAGGTAGATGGCATTGGTAAACTTCAAATTCTGCCAGGTTCTTGGCCCAGAGTATGGCAGAGAGTTTCAGTTTTCTTAAAATGAATGAAGGTGGGAAAAAACTGTAACATGATTTCTTTCAATATGTATGCAAGTTTATAGAAATCCTTCTGCATTGTTGACAAACCTGATTTCTTGGCATAGCAGGTATTCATGTAATGCAAATCATTGTTATGTACTGGGAAAGTCTCTTAACACTTCTTAAATTCTTTATCATTTGGCACTGCAGTGACCTACTAGGCCAATTCTGTCATGTTTCAAAGGGAGTAATTCCTCAGTCTTTTCCCCTCTCCCTCCCTGCCCCATCCTATTTTTTAGATGAAACACACATCATTCAAATGGAGTTATTTTGCTCAAGTACAGATTCAACAAACTACATGGATACAGAGAAAAAAAAATATAGCCTGGTAAGGAACAATTCATATCTTTCATACAATTTAAAATCCATATTCCATGGGAATGGAATTAATGAAGGGAGGTATTTTGATTGGTCTCTTTCAAATTTGTAAAAATAATCAGGTTAAATTATATTGTACCAAAATCCAAACTCCACAGCTGTATCTAGAAACCATGTTTTAAAATGGTTAGAAAAAATTAAAATTTAAAATCTTTGAATATTTTTAAAAGCATGTTTCTTAGTAACAGTAAGGGAAATACAGAGGGCATTCCTTTCAGCAGCAAATAAAATACAGTTTAAAAAATTTAGAAGGCAGAATTCTAGTTTCCAATTCTAGTTTTGCTTTGGTCAGTAAGTTTACAAATAAACCGTAATAAGTCTTAAGTTTATTAAATTGTATGCTGTTTGTGCAGGGCTGTTGAACCTCAATTTGTCATAAATTGAAAATATTCATCAAATAACCTTGAAGAACACAGGTCAGCTCCTGTGGTCTGTAACTACTTTGTGAAGTGGATTTTATCCAGTTCTGATACTGCAAAACTCTGAGCATACAAATATTTGGGTCCCAAAAAGATAAAGAAGTGTGCTTGCCTACTGTGTTTTGCCAGACTGCACTCTTTCCTATACTGAAGTCCTCCTTACACACTGCTGGCAATGGAAAGGAGTCTTGAAGTGAATATTTATCTCCTGTTCATGTTAAAGTCTCTTTATGCTGTTAATTGTCACTACAGATAATTGATTTTAGCATTAAACACATCTAAGTAAGTCTATGCAAAACTGGGGTTGCATTTGCTGTATCTTGTACCTGTTTTAAATGTGTTTGGAATGAGCTCTCTGCTGTTAAACAAACTAATATTTCACATTAAGTTAAATGTGTGTGAAAAGTTCTCCTGATATAAAGAATGCATATAGCACGTTCCCTTTTTGTGCCATTTCAAAACAAACAAGTCATTGGTTCATCTAGAGTAGCTTCTCAAAGTCCAGAATACTATATTTGGGTATTTCTGATGTTTCATTGCTCATTTTTATACACAGCTGTTGAAAATTTGCTCTTGTACCTCTACATACTGTGAGTTTACTGGTCTTCTGTCTTGCATTTCTTGACACTGACCTCATGATATCCCATACAATAGTCATAAAGCATATAAAATTAGAACATTTTAAGTCTTTAAAATGAGCAAGACTTTCCTGTTTAAGTCATTGTTTTATGCATTCCATTTCCAAATAAAATACTTGGCATATGGGATAAAGAGTTACCTTTTGTTACTGGAAAGAAAGGTGGTAAAAAAACTGTAAGTAGTATCTTTGGAAATACTGAATTATATGTTTTAACTTTCTACTTGTGGTGATGACATCAGCTAAAAATGTGGTTCTGTATGTGAACCAGCTCATGTTGGATGATCAATATCTAGAATCTGTTTAAGTGTAAATTAAAAGCTTCCTCACTTCTAATGGGATTTACTGTTGTAAGCAACTAGGTGAGCATTCATTAGGTTTGTAATGGCCTTGGAAGTTAAAAGAGTACTGTGATTTGGGGGTGAGGCTGTTTTAGAATTAATTGAGAAAAACAGCATATGCTTCTGGAAGGTGCTCTTGCCCAGGACTTTGTGCTGCAGTCCTGATTTTGTAAGGACATAAGTGACAAAAGGCAGCTGGCTGGACTCTGTGGGTATAGATGGGCCGTGGCACAGTGCCTCCAAGCTCTGACAGAGACTGCTCTATTCCTGCACAGCTCTTCACTTCCATACCCTGCTACTTCCTGCTCATCATTTCCTGCTGCTGTTCTCCAGGAGGTGACCTTCCACCCTTTGGACTTTTTCCCCAGGAGCCACAGGACAAATAGATTTACAAAAGGGCAGCAGCACAGACAGGTTTTGTGTTACCTACAGAGCTCAAGAAGTCTGCTGTGCTTCTATCCCTGTGGAGCAGGGGCTGTGGATGCTGCCAAGCTGCAGGCTTGGCACCAGTACGTGTTCCCTTTTAACAGGATGCTCCAGTATCTCAACTGCAGCACCTACAGCTCAGAAACAGAAGCATCTAGACACTTAATTCTGTAGGTTGTCTGCAAATGCCACACTTTCCAGTTTTTTCCATCAGAAGATAAATCTCATCTTGAATAAGTGAAATGTGGCAATTTATTGGTAATGCTGGTACCCTTTACACTACAGCTTACAGCTTTTCCTTATAGTATGATCTAAAACATGTGGTAAGGGACTTCAGGAGGCTGCCCAGTACCAGCACAGCATCTTACCCCTCTTATAACGCTAATTAGGCTTTCCTGATAGTATTGTGTCATGCTCTGAGTGAATAAATCTAGCTATAGGTATTGAGAAATGGAGCCAGAAAGAGCCCAGCCTTCCCAGATGCCCAGTGACAGTCTGTGACTACTCCCCCTCTCCCATTAAGAGAGATTTGGTCCCGTGTGAGGATCAATGCACTTTTCCAGCAGTTACAGGAATGTAGAAAAAAGACATTAAGCTGTTAGAGAGCGTCCAAAGGAAGGCAATGAGGATGGTGCAGAGACTGGAGAGGAATCGTTATGAGGAGCAGTTTGAGGTCACTTGGTCTGTTCAGCCTGAAGAAAAGGAGACTGAGGAGAGACCTTATCATGGTCCAAAACTTCCATATGAGGGGAAGCAAAAGAGAAGGTACTGTGCTTTACTCTTGTGACCAGTGACAGGACTTGAGTAAACAGCATGAAGCTGAGATGGGGGAGGTTTAGGTTGGCTATTAGGAAAAAAGTGTTTCACCCAGAGGGTTGTTGGGCACTGGAACAGGCTCCCCAGGAAAGGGGTCACAGCACCAGCCTAACACAGTTCAAGAAGCATTGGAACAATGCTCTCAGGCACATGGTGTCACTCTTCGGATGGTGCTGAGCAGGGCCAGGAGTTGGACTCGATCATCCTGATGGGTCTTTTCCAACTCAACGTATTGTATTATTCTATTTAGGAATTTTCTCCTAGTATAAAGGGAGAACTGCAATGTTTTGTTTTTAAGGATATCTGGAGCTAATCAGTTTGCTTCAGCTTCTTCTTTAAGCTATTCTATTTCTTACTGTGTCTTTTAAGAGTGGGTCCCTAAAAATCCTGGTATGATTGGGGTTTTTTTAATTATTCATTTTAGAAACCACCTCTCCCCCCTCCTTCATCAAAAGGCACAAGACAGATTCAAAAGACACTTTTAACACTGGGGCATTGTGGCTTGTGCCTGCCTATGTTTGGTTAAAAGAGTAGGATAGCTTCTCCCCTGGTGCCCCTAGCTTTCTGTTTAGTGGTACTGTCCTTTTAGTCCTTGCCATATAACCCATAAAATCTCTTGCAAGCTGTTTGGAGTCTTAAGTATGTATTTGGGTATAGTTGCCTCACAGTTTCTCTTTTGTCACAATCCTTATTAAGAGAGAGCTCTGATGGTTGCCTTCATGATGATTTGTCCTTCTTCTATTCTTTCACACCTGCAAAGGCTTGTGGGCTATCTTACTCTTACTTTGGACTTTGAAAGGTTGACTCCGAACATTTTTATCGGGTGTTATTTGCCTGTAGCAGTCTCTAGCCCCAGGTTAGTCTGTGTCAGCGAGCCTAAAGCCAGGTAGACATTTCATTAGTGTGGTTCATCTGCATGCTTTGGTCCTGCTAATCACAAGCTGACTGTGACCAGGGAGCAACTGGGAATGAAAAATGCCACTTTCCCACTCATGAGATATTAGAGAAGAGGGGAATAGAATGAGTTGCAGGTCGGTAAATAAAATAAAGTAAAATAAAATAAAATAAAATAAAATAAGGAAAATAAAACCTAAAAAACTCAAATGAAGCAAATTAAAGCAATTACTCCACCAACCAACTGATGCCCAGACTCTCCCTAAGCACCTCCTCCCCCCACCCCCCAATGTCCCCTCAGCTTTATATGCTGAGTGAGACACCATATGGTATGGAATATCCCTTNTCTATTTAGGAATTTTCTCCTAGTATAAAGGGAGAACTGCAATGTTTTGTTTTTAAGGATATCTGGAGCTAATCAGTTTGCTTCAGCTTCTTCTTTAAGCTATTCTATTTCTTACTGTGTCTTTTAAGAGTGGGTCCCTAAAAATCCTGGTATGATTGGGGTTTTTTTAATTATTCATTTTAGAAACCACCTCTCCCCCCTCCTTCATCAAAAGGCACAAGACAGATTCAAAAGACACTTTTAACACTGGGGCATTGTGGCTTGTGCCTGCCTATGTTTGGTTAAAAGAGTAGGATAGCTTCTCCCCTGGTGCCCCTAGCTTTCTGTTTAGTGGTACTGTCCTTTTAGTCCTTGCCATATAACCCATAAAATCTCTTGCAAGCTGTTTGGAGTCTTAAGTATGTATTTGGGTATAGTTGCCTCACAGTTTCTCTTTTGTCACAATCCTTATTAAGAGAGAGCTCTGATGGTTGCCTTCATGATGATTTGTCCTTCTTCTATTCTTTCACACCTGCAAAGGCTTGTGGGCTATCTTACTCTTACTTTGGACTTTGAAAGGTTGACTCCGAACATTTTTATCGGGTGTTATTTGCCTGTAGCAGTCTCTAGCCCCAGGTTAGTCTGTGTCAGCGAGCCTAAAGCCAGGTAGACATTTCATTAGTGTGGTTCATCTGCATGCTTTGGTCCTGCTAATCACAAGCTGACTGTGACCAGGGAGCAACTGGGAATGAAAAATGCCACTTTCCCACTCATGAGATATTAGAGAAGAGGGGAATAGAATGAGTTGCAGGTCGGTAAATAAAATAAAGTAAAATAAAATAAAATAAAATAAAATAAGGAAAATAAAACCTAAAAAACTCAAATGAAGCAAATTAAAGCAATTACTCCACCAACCAACTGATGCCCAGACTCTCCCTAAGCACCTCCTCCCCCCACCCCCCAATGTCCCCTCAGCTTTATATGCTGAGTGAGACACCATATGGTATGGAATATCCCTTGGGTCAGTTGGGGTCAGCTCTCCCAGCTGTGTCATCTCCCAAATTCCTGTGCACCCCCAGCCTCCTCACTGGTGGAGCGGTGAAGGGAGCAGCAAAGGCTTTGGCACTCTAAACGTTGCTCAGCAGTAACAAAAACATCTCTGTGTTATCAAGACTCTTTCTAGCACAAATTCAAAACATAGCCCTGTAATAACTACTGTGAAGGTATTTAACTCCCTCCCAGCCAAAACCTGCACATGGAAAATTAATTTCCTCTCAAACTCACTAATACAGAAAGGCAGTGTGAAACTTGGGGAAGAATGTGTCTGAGGAAGTGTGATACACTTGGGCTTGGCTGGCTGCCAGCCAAGAGGCTGAGATAAGGATCAAAGAGCTTGTGGAGGAAATACTGGGAATAAAAAGCAGCACTGAGCATTTATTAAACAGAATACAAGTGTTCAGTGTTTGGTGGGCACGAAGTGTGTCTGATACAATTAAGACCTGACTTTGAGGAGGCAGATGTGGGAGGAAACATCTGTTTTATTGAGCAACAGGTAAGTAAGGAGAAGCTGAATCAAGCAGTAAGTCTGGGCCTAGTGTAAGAAGAGTGATGCCATTCAGGGACCATCACACACAGTGTGAGACATACACAGTGGCCTGGAAAAAGCATTTAAGAGGTGAACAGACCACTGCAGCTCTGAGAGAGAGTCCCAATCCAGAGGATTGTGATGGACAGACATGGGAGGAGCCAGACCCATGTAAGTCTGGTACCTGATAATAGTGCTAGAAAGGCCTTGTTTCTCCACACCACATGACCTCTGCACAGGGCGAGCCAGAGAACCAAATGGCATCTCCATTTACTAAGACCACTGTAAAGAAAACAGACTGCAGATGCAAGCCAACAGAGAAGAGAGCAAGTCACTGTCACAACAGGCTTCATTCCACAGCAGATAAAAGCCATGACACGTGACGGATGCTCTCAAAAGGGCAGCTGGTTAAACTGAAGGGATGTCCTTGACTAAAGGCATATGACTGTATGATCTGTCTCAAGCAGTAGCCTTGGTTGGGACTGGCACCAAGATCAGCCACATTGGCTGAAGATCCCCTGGTCAGTGATGACTCAGACTGATGGATGTGGTGGGTCAAAAAGGGGTCTTACTCTGACAAATTGTATTGGATCTGGCTAGGACAGAGTTACCTTTCTTCAAAGCAGTCTGTTCATGTTCTTTGGGTCTATGACTAACAGACAACACACCCATGTCTTGGTACTGCTAAGCAGATCTTGGACAGCATCAGGATTTCTTTTTTCCTACTCTGCCTCCACCATGAGCAGACTGGGGTGGACAAGCAACTGGGGATAGACATAGCTGGGACAACTGATTTGAACTGACCAAAAGAATGTCCCCTTGTACCATATAATTTCATCCTCAGTAAATGTCATGTTGACTCCTCCAATGTGTCATAGTTACCCATGTGTCCACTAAATTCATTCTCTACTACAGAGTTAGTCAACTTTCACAGCTGAGTCCTCAGATTTATTGCTAGGTAGACCCCATGATCTCCTTTAGGATCCTTGATGCCAGGTTACATATTTTCATAGCTTGTGATACTGAAACATTCTGGCTTGACATGAGTAGTCACTGACTTCCTTTAAACTCACTTTAAACACAGTAATTACTATGTAAGTACAGAGACTCACTGATTTTTGAAAATTTTTTTCATCTTTCTTGAGCAACAGAATTCACAGTACTTGAGCCTGAGACTGACTATGCTGTGAGCAAAGATTTGACTCAGGAGCCTCCTTCAATTTCCTCAGATTTTCCTAAATGTTCCTTCTCTAGTTTTGTATTATACACTTCCTGGCAAGCTGTTCCACTTCTGATGTTTAATGTTTCTTTCAATTTTGAGAAGTTATTTATCAAACTAATCTGATATTGTTTGATTTGTTTTTCACTTTTCTGTTTGAACACAGCTTCAGGTTTTTGAAAGACACCTTACTTCTTCGTCTTGTAATGTTTCTCAGAAGAGTTTCCTTTAGTCTTTTCAAATGGAGCTTTGGAAAGAGAGGCACATTTGCAGAAAGCTTGCCTCTTTAAATGGCCATTACTGAAGCTGGACCTAAACATAACACCTCATTTTCTTTCACTTTGCTGCTTGACCGTAAAAACAGTGTTTTACTCTTATCATTCCACTGTCATCATCCATTCCCAGGGTAATTCCCTTGCACAGAAACTGGTTGTAAAGCAGGATGTGGATAAGGTTAAGTATGCCTTGAAGCATAAATTTTGTTGAAGAGAACTGTGATCCCATTATTTATCCAGATCTGGGTTCCCAGTAAAAGAGTGATATGGATATACTATAGGGAGCAAAGAGAACTTTCCACTAAGGGTCACGAAGGTGATTAAGGAGCAGGACAATCTAACATAGGAGGAGATTGTGAGGCAGCTGGGATTGTTTAACCCAAGGAGGAAAGGCTCAGTGGGGATCATGTCAAAGTGAATAAATACAAGATGGGTCCAAACTCTTCTCAGTGGTATCCAATATCAGGATAAGAGGCAGTGGGCACAAATTAAAATAGAGGAAATACCATCTAAATGTGATTTTTTTTTTAAAAAAAAGTGTGATAAAGCACTGGAAGAGGTGGCCCAGAAACGTTGTGGAGTCTCCATGCTTGAGGATATTAAAGCCTGATTAGACATGGCACTTGTCAATCTGCTCTAAGTGATCTTGCTTTCAGCAGCAGAGTGGACTAGATACATCCATAGAGCTCTTTCAGCTTCAGCTATTCTATGTCTTTGTGATTCCTTTTTTTCCTTATTCATCCTGCTAACCCACCCCCCCAAAAAAAAACCCTCCAAAAGCCAAAAAATCAACCCTATTCTTTTCCCATGTCACTTCATTCCCCCTATCCCTCCTGAATTCTCCCCTCAGCCCGATGGTAGACACACAGAAAAACATGTGATACCTGTAAAAAGAAAGAGGAAAGAGTCCCCCTTAGCTTGGCTGTAGCAGTCCTCTCCCTTTCCACCAGTGCTGTGGTCATTGCCACCAAGCAGGCATCAGGAAGAGGCACGGGCTGGGACTTGCCAGCAGCTGGTAGAGATTAATTAACTCCTTTTTCTTCCTTTTCCTCTTACCTTCTTCCTGAACACGTTTCTCACAGGAAATGGTGAACCTTGTGCTTGCCACAGGCAACATTCTACCTTGAGGGTGCTGTCACCTTTGGAGCAACACAGAGATGGGGGGAAATACATGTCAAATAGATCCTTCAGAGGTCAGACCAAGGGCATAAGCTTCATCCCTACCTTAACTGCAGATGCTGATGGATCCAGACTGTCTCCAAATCCCCTGCCCCTCAATATGCAGTGGCAGTGCAATATTTCAGTTACAGGCTCACTGAGGTCCCATGAAGCCTGATGTTACTGCTCTAGTCTGCAAAGGCTTCACATGAGGAAGGGAAGGTACACATTGCTCTGTCTCAGCAGACCGACAACTTCTACACCTCTTTCCCTGCCACTGGTGAGAATTACTCATGCATGGCACCACCACTACCAGGTACAAGACTGTCCATGACCATGGGGACACTAACATCTCCCTTCACCCAGTGACACACCTGAAAAGATAACCTTCTCCACAATGGGATCTGTTGGATGATTCCTCTCAAAGACGAGATACTCTCTAATCTTTGGGAAGGAGAGAACTCTGTTATATTCCTGCAGGATACTCACAGCAGCCTAACTGTGAAGCCTGGGTAGAAGACAGTCACCTCACCCTCCGTGGTAGAGTGCTAACTTCACCTTGCCCAAATATTAACTCAGAAGTCTGGGGTTTGTGTGTCATGCCACATTTCCTTGCAAAGGTTTTTGGAAATTCAAGTAGCATATATCAACCAGATGACCATAATTTTCATGTCTTTCCAACACTTGACAGAACTCAAAGGCAGAACTCCCTCTTATAGGAGCAATGTTGTCTGAGCAATTTTTATTTCTCTCAGCATCCCCTAATTCTGTTATTGCACAGATATTTCTCATATATTGTCCTTGCCCATGGCAAGAGGGTTGGAACTAGATGACCTTTGAGGTCCCTTCCAATCCTATCATTCTAGGATTTCTACTAATTCACCTGGACCAAACATGAGGCTTAGAGACCTGCACTTCCCCAGAATTGCATTGCAATCCCTTTCACAGTCTGGCATCAAGTTTTCTATCATGAAGTCTTCAGATACCCAGGCAAATTTGGAGTAGGAGGTTGCACACTACCGCAAGCGATTTGGCTTCTTCATTCATGAGTTTGATGAACAAAAAACCAGGGTGAGCCACTTAGGTATTTTTAGGGTTTAGTGTGTTAATCTCCACCGTAATCTTTCCTACAAATGCTCTTATTTCAGCCAGGTCCTCAATGGAGTGCTGATCCTGAGGAAAATAAGCGTTGTTTGGAGAGGAATCTTCCCGCTGTGTCCCCGCCGGCGGAGCTGGACAGCGGCCTGCGGCCCCGCCCCAGCCCCGCCCGGCCCCGCCTCTCCCCGGCCACGCGGGGGGCACCGGGACGCAGCGGCTGCGCTGCGTGCAGCTTTAAAAGGGTCTTTTGGATGTTTTTTTTTCTTCCCGCCTCTCCAGTTAATGCTATTGTTTATTTCTTCATTCATCGCCAAGCGGCTGCTCCCCGGTGGCCCGGCGGGCGAGCGGCGCGATCGGAGGGGCGCCGTGGCTGCCTCAGGTGGTCCCGTGCCCCCTTTGGCCGCAACATGGCGGGCAGGGAGCCCTTCGCGGCCGTGCTGTCCGCGCTGCGCCGCTGCTACGCCGAGGCCGTCCCGCTGGAGGCTTTCGTCCGGCGGCTGGGGGACGGCGGCGCCGGGGACACCGAGGTGCTGAGGGCCGACGATGCCCCCGGCTACCGCACCTTCGTGGGGCAGTGCCTGGTGTGCGTTCCCCGCGGCGCCCGCGCCATCCCGCGGCCCTTCACCTTCCAGCAGGTAGGAAGGGGCCCGGGGGCGAGGGGCTGCCGCCCTGGGCGAGCAGCGAGAGCCCTGCCGGGGCTTCCCGGGGACAGCGCTTCCCGCGCTCCGTGCGTGCGCGGGGGCGGCGCGGCGGCCCTTGGCCCCTCGTGGCTGCTGCCGGCCGGGCCTCGCCGGCTCCCACAGCCGTCCGCGGCTCCATCCTGGCCCCGGAGCCAGCGGGCAGCCGTGGGGAATCAGCCCCTGCCTCTTCTGGGGGGTGGGAGAGCAAAGCCCAGGTGCCAACGAGTGGGCGGGCGGATAGCGCTGCAGGTCTGTGAGCGTGGGGCTCCCTCGCTGCCTCCGTGCCCATGTGGGTAGGGATGAACCAGCCGAATGCGGCCGGGGAGCGACTGGGCATGGAAAGTGCCCCGCTCTTGAGAGATTCGAGAGGAGGCGGGTAGAACGGGCAGCAGGTCGGTGTTTAAGCAGAGGAAAAGCTTTTGAGAGACAGAAGACCACTTTTTTCTTAGCGCCGCATGAGCAAAACTGTGCTGTGGTAGGAAGCAGATGTTGCGAACTTGTTGAGTGGGTTTTGGAATTGTGTACCGAGTCGTTTAGTTGAACTTTCCTTTACATAAAAGGAAACGGAGGCCTCAAGAAAATTAGCGTTAGTTCCCTGGAGGTTAGAGCCTGCGCGAGCACGTATGTACGGATGCGTGCCTGCAAACATGGGTCTGCAAACACGGATTCACTGAAGGCAGTGGAGTCTGAGCTGCTGAGGACTCAAGGGGCGTTTCCTGGGCATAAAAACCAGGATCAAAAGGGCAAATGTTTAAAAGACTTCCTTGAAGTCGTCGGCTTACGTTTCTCCGTGTGAACATCTTGCTGTGCGCTTGGAAAACCTTAATTTTTGGGTACGATGCTTGTGAATCATTGATACTGTTTTCAAAGCTGATGTCTAGGGCTGTGTATCTTTGCATGCGTCTTTATTTAAAGGGTATATTGTGGTTTATGGAGGAGTAAGGGGAGAAAGCTAATGTTCTTTTGTTTCATCAGCTATCTAGTCAGAGTGAAGTTACCACAAGAGTCGTTCAGAGACTGTGTGAAAAAAAGAAGAAGAATGTCCTCGCGTATGGATACTCCTTACCGGATGAAAACAGTTCTCAATTCCCAGTTGTGCCATTTTCAAAGATACACAGCTACCTACCCAATACTGCCACAGAAACTCTTCGTATCAGCGGCTTCTGGGAGACACTGTTGAGCCGGATAGGGGATGATGTGATGATGTATTTATTGGAACACTGTGCAGTCTTCATGCTGGTTCCCCCTAGTAATTGTTACCAAGTTTGTGGGCAACCAGTTTATGAACTTATTTCACATAATGCAGACTCATCGCTGGTATTTGTTAGACAAAGGTTCTCAAAGCATAAATGTACTAGCTTGCTTAAATATATTCAAAAAAGGCATCTGTTTCATAGTAATTATCATTTAAAGTCATATGGGTGGAAATACAGGCAAAGACTTGAAGATAATGTCTCCAGAATGAGAAATGAAAGAAATAACAAGAGACAAAGCTTAGTGCCCAGTGACCAGTGTTCTGGAAAAGCTGTTACTAAAGCAGGCAAACAGATCAGAATGGTTACTGAACATCAGGAAAAACAGAGTAGATCCAGTTCCTGTGTTTCAGCTACAGCTCCATCTCTAAAAAGGAAGATTCATAGAGAACAACCTGAAATTCCAACCAAGAGGGCAGAAACAGGGGAGAAAGTAAGAGAGGAAAAGGCTTATAGTCTTACTCCTGATGTAAGCCAAAACAGTTCTGAGAGATCTGACACTGGGTATGTAGCACCACGTTCTGAAAGTGTCATTGAACCCCCTCATATTTCTGAAAGAAGTAACAGTACTGTGTCTGGTCCTTCTTTAGTTCACACATCTGGTGGCAGGAAGAAGTTTGTGCCAGGTGAAAGCTCTCTTCTGCAGGGAGTTCAGGGTAACAAACCTTTGGAGCCCAACACTGAAATGCAAGCAGAATCCCATAGGAAAAGAGTAGAGATGCATACGTACGAATCTCAGTTGGCTTCAGGACAAACCAAACCTGTGGAGGATACTTCTTCAAAATGCAGAGGGCAGGAAAGTCCTCAACCTCATTTGTCAAAGAAGTTACCGAATAGATTCCTGAATTCTGCAGTATACATTGAGAGGAAGTCTCTTCTGTATTCTGACAGGAGTTTCCAAGAATGTTTTCCTGAATCATTTGTACTGAATCGCTTGCAGGGCTCTGAGGCAGGTGGAAAGCGGCTTGTAAAAGCTATATTCTTAAGCCAAAATCAGGTGCAGCAAAGCCGTAACGAAAGTCTGCCAAAACGCAAGCAGAGAAGGAAGATGTTGCCCAAACGCTTCTGGCAAATGAGGCATACATTTCAGAAACTTGTAAAGAACCATGGGAAGTGCGCTTACTTAGCTCTCTTGAGGAAAAATTGCCCCATTGGGATATCTGAAATCAGTATGAAGAAAATCAAGCTGTCTTGTCAGGCAACCTTGCCTGGGGAAGCAGAGGTTCAGAAGCAAACAGAACAGTTTGGGAAAGAGCCTGCAAAGTGTGTGCCAAGCAGCAGATGTGAGTCTGGTCACACTGATGTGCCGGACAATTTAGGTGCTCCCCTTGCAGAATCTGTGCATGGGGAGTTGCCGAGGGAGGAGCAAAACCCGGGAGAGGTGTGTGATTCAGCCCTCAGGGAGCTCCTCAGGCAGCACAGCAGCCACTGGCAGGTGTACATGTTTGTGAAGGAATGCCTGGAGAAGGTCATCCCCGCTGAGCTTTGGGGTTCAAACCATAACAAGTACCGCTTCCTAAAAAACGTCAAAGTGTTCATTTCCAGGGGGAAGTTTGGTAAGCTTTCGTTGAAGAAGTTGATGTGGAGGATGAGAGTGAATGACTGCATGTGGCTTCGTCTAGACAAAGGTACTTCTTACATTAAAGAACTAAGTGGTGGGGCTGTCAGATGATTGGTGTTCATGTTTAAGGTGGGAAGGGGAGGATATTGAATCTGGACTCAGAATTGCTGAGTTCATTTGTAATAACCATAGCTGAGAGAGCAAACCTAGTAGTTTGTAACTGATGGTGGAAGAACACTTTAGCTTGTTGTCCTTCCAAAACTTGTTTGCATTCATGCTGTTTGTGTTTAACAGAATGATGTATTCATAAACACGAATTCAGAACCTGGACTGAACAAAAAACAACTCTTTCCCATCCATTCCTACTTCCAAATGGCAGTAACTGAAAATCCATTGAAGTATGACCTAAGCACGTAAGGAATAAACACTGTCTGCGTGTTTGTTACTGTAAGAGTTCAGAAAGAACTTAAAGCAAATCCAGTCACTTGCAGTGGCATGTATTCCTCTGCTATGGGAGTGAAAAAAACCCGTTTTTTTTACTTCCTGATGTCAACACTAAGAAAGATGTGAGTGTGGGACCCATTCAATACAGGGATTGCCTACTATAGAATCACAGAATGGTTTGGATTGGAAGGGACCCTTAAGATCTATTTCCAACCTCCCTGCCATGGGCAGGAACACCTGCCACTAGACCAGCTTGCTCAGAACCCCATTCAGTCTGTCCTTGAACACTTACAGGGCTGGGACATGCAGTGTCTCTGGGCAGCCTTTTACAGTGCCTTACCACCCTCACAGTAAAGAATTTCTTCCTAACATCTAATCTAAACCTACTTTCTTTCAGTTTAAAACCTTTCCCCCGTGTCCTGTCATTACATGTCCTTGTAGAAAGGGCTGTCATCATCCATCACCTTTCTAGGGCCATTCTCTAGGATCAAGAGACCCTTCCCGAGCAGTGCTTCAGCCTGGCTAATTGGTGGTGCAGAAGTCCCCAGGCTAAAAAGCTCTTGTGAGGGCAACAGCTGATTGCTTCAAATTGTGTAGGAATCCAGTTCTGTGTAGTCCTCTTTTCAAATGACAGGTGAATCTTCCTTTCCTTGAGTTTGTTTTTCAGATATATCCTAGGATTGGTTGATTGCTGTGGGATCTAATGCATATTTTCATTTTTCTGTGCTTCTGTTCTCCATCTATACCATGTTACGGGATTGCACTCCCTTAACTGGTATGCTTACAGTGTTTATTCTTACCTGGTATTGTACTTGGATCCTACAGTAATGTGAGCTGAAAGTGGTATTCTTTTGTTAAAAAGTGCAGAAGTGCAGTAAGTTTTGAACCTATTACAGGTCCTTTCTACTGTAGGAGGAAAATAAAAATTCTGATGTTTGAGAACTGATGTCAAAAATAGGGGAGGTTACACTTTCATAAGAAACTCTTTATTCTAGGAAATATTTATTTATTTATTCACAAACTGTGGTTCAAAACCACACTTTTCAAAATGCTGAGGAGTTAAATATTTAAAAAAGGCTTTATTATTGTAAAATACATGTTTGATTCATAATCATGTGGAACATCTTATCTTTAAAAAATGTAATGTCCTCTTCTTCACTGACCATATTGCAGGAAAAGCAACATATAGGCTTATTTTAATTTCCATGAAAGTACTCCCATGTGTTTGATATGTTTAAACATGCATTGAATTGCTTTGCTGCACTGTAGGTGGGGTTGTTTTTTCGTCCAAAAGCAGTAATGGTTTCTTGGCAATTTCCTGATTTGTAGTCATTGTCTACATCTGTTGTCAAGAACTTAAAAAAGAAGTAATCTATTTCCAGGGCAACTAACTATCAGCATCCTGATTTAATTTGCATATTACAACTGCATATTGCAACTCTTCAATTAGGGAGTTTTCCAACAGTGGATTTTTTCACGGATGTTATCTGGCTTCTGTTGATATAGTAGTAGTCTTTTTTTAAGTGCTGTAAATACATGAAAATGTCTATGCTCTGGAGCATGAAAAACTAAGCAGAGTAGAAAATTGAAAACCTATTTCCATTTTATAAATTTTACTGTCAGCTCTGTTGCATCAAAATTAAGCTGTTTTTGACATGTTTGTGCCATAAGCATGATTTGTGCTAAGCAGCTAAACTAGTATTTCTGTATGGTTTCTTTAAGAATCCTGTTGCATTTTGGCTAAATTCTACTCTTCAAATGTAATTAGAAAAATTATTATTGGAAGTTGGATAGAAAATCATTATTGTAGCCCAGGATCTTATTCTCTGCTTATCTGTATTTAGACATAATTACAGATCTATGTGATCATAAATTTGACAGTAGTTAGGAATGCTCTGAGTCCCATCTAAATATTGGAAGTACTGATGGACTTCGGGTGATTTGAATTTTTTCTTTGTTTTTCTTTGACTGCAGCAACAAGTTTTATATATGATGTCTGAAATAAAGTCTAACCCTGAAATTAATAAATTTTCACATAACTGGGAAATCTGAATATAGTTCTTACCCCCAAATCATCCCAGTTTAATTTTGTTAATTTTTACAGTATACCTAAGTACTTTCAGTCCTTTGCTTCCTTTTTGTTTTTAAAGTTTTATATTGTAGTAGATGTGTTTCTTTTTATTTTACCTCTCCTTTCGCAATAATCTTGCCCTTGTGCATTAAAGATCTTGCACAACCCATATTGGGGGACAAAAGTAAGTCTTCGGGCCAGTATGATGTGTATTTGTATCCTCTGTGTCTTCTGCAGATTAGTTCCTGTGTTTGTGCTTTGAGCATGGGTCACTTGCCTTATTTAATGCTGTGAAAATTTGGAGTAGCATCTGTGTATTTGTTTGTACTCGCCTCCTTTCTTTTTCATTACCTTAAGCTAAGGCAAGAATGTTGTGCAGGTTTCTTGTGTGTGTGTTCTGTTTCTTTACTCATGCTAAGAGTTGATAGTTACTATAACTACCTTTGAATTGTTTGTTGAAGGTGATTACTTTGTTCCTGCCGAAGAACATTGTTTGCGTGAAGAACTTTTGGCCAAGTTCCTATACTGGCTGATGGGCACCTATGTTGTTGAGTTGCTCAGATCATTTTTCTGTATCACCGTGACCATGTTCCAGAAAAACATGCTTTTCTACTACCGGAAGTTTATTTGGGACAACTTACAGAACATTGGAATTAGGTAACACTAGAAAACTAATTAAACATTAATGGATATGTAGAAATCATGTGTTTTGTAGTGTGAAGGTATAGTTCTGCTTTAATTTATTGCCATTTATCTTCCTTTTATTTGCTTCATTTCCCAGAGGAAAATTCAACCTGTCATTGCAGCATGCACAGTTTGTAATTTCAAAAATATTTTGTGTGGGAAAACTGATTCATATTTGGACTTCTTTATTAGAAGAGAAATCTTTGCAATAATAATATCCAGTATGAAGAGGATTTTATGATAAATCCATTTTTTACACCTTTTGACAATGAGTAAAGCATAGTGATAGAATCCCCAAAGTAACCTTGTGAAAGTTCATTTTGAAAATACTCAATTTGCTTCAACTAATTTAGAAACAACAAAACTAAGGCTCTACTGAAATGCTGTAATACTGTATTCATAATAATCAAACAGTAGTCTAGTGGGTTTGGGATTTTTTTTATTTTTTTGAAGGTTAAGGGATTTAGAAGCCACTGCTCCTTTTTTAGTACAGCTAGAATTCCATGCTAGTTTTTTTGGACTTAAAGATACATGCGTGTATTTAAGTTAGGGCATTATTTAAGGTAAAATTTTATACAATTAAGTGAGAAAATAGGAAAGGCAATTTTAATGAACAGTGTTGTGCAGCCATCTCCATAGTTCACATCTTTCAGGTTTTCATTATAAATTGCTGACGTCTGAGAGAGCTCTGGAACTGGGAAAAAAGCATACTTTGCCTTGTGTTTAAGTGGCTGTTTTATATGGTGAACCTTTTGCTTTTGCACTAATCTCTTGGTCCACAATGTTACATGTGTGATTTTTTCTGCTCCTGCCCCATCAGTCCCTGATTTCAGCATTGGTATCTCTAGTGCCACTCTTTGCATTTATGTTTGCACTTAATCGGGTCTCAATCTTGTTTGCAGTTGTAGCACAGAATATGCACTTTAAATAGTAGTAGCAGAATGTAATTTTCAGTCCCACACGTTCTGTTTGTCTTGTCTTTAAACTAACAGCTGTAGTGTTGCAGTTAGTGTTTTATGCACTTTTAATGTACTTAAAGACTATTTTTTGGCACAAAATATGATCAAGTACTGACTTTCACATAGTAGAGATACAATAAAAAATAATAGAAGTAGTAAATAATAGATTTTTTGTGGGGTTTGTGATTAAAAGAAAACAAATAACTTGGGACTTAGCTCTTTTGTCCCTCTTCCCAGTTTCCCAGAAAAGCCCAATGTGTAAGGACAAGGTGCTTTGAACTCAAAAGACCCTAATCTAAGGTCTCGTTTCTTCTGATTTCCTCCCCACATATTCCCTTACCATGCAGGAAGCCCCTTCTCACCTTTGGCTTGGAAGGTCCCTAAACTGAAGGTTGTTGGAAGCTGGAGAAACCTCCCAAGGAAGTGCTGCTGCCTGCTTGCCAAAGGCGTGTTCTAAGAACAGGATGTTTGCTCTTGGCTGCAGGATTCGTAGTTCATAAGCGCTTGAAGTCTGATCCCAGCAGCTGCAGTTAAGCTTCACTGACAGGGCTTTCAGCACTGCTCTTTCAAGTGTGATGTGTAACATGAGGTCTGCCACGAGTCCAGCTTCCTGCATTCATACAGGTGGCCAGCTGCCAACTGGAGAGAAATTGGGGTTTACAGATATTGGGATACAGGTGTTTAGGGTTGCCTTGGCCATTTTGAGGCTGTTCAGACACTGCTGGTGAAGCAGTGCCAAAGGCTGCTGAGCTGCTTCCATCTTCTCTGGAGGAGGAGTATCTGTTGGCATCAGATGTTGCCCTCATGGCTGTACTGTGATTGTTCTGGTTCTCCTCAGCTGGAGCTGCTCAAGGCAGTTGCTCTGAGCTGGTTTGCAGGAAGGCATTGGTAGCCACTGATTCCTGTTGAGTTCTCTTGAATCTTCCTTTGGAGGAAGAGAATGGATGGAACAGGCTGGACTGAGTGGACCTGGACCTTACTTATGAGTTTTGCAGTGACTGCATTGTCATCAGGGAGTAAATCCTCATCCTGAAGGACTGTCTTTTTGAGAAGATCATCCTGGGCAGAATTCCAGTCAAGATTATGGAGCATGATTCTGAGAAGGGTCCTGGATCTGTGTATTAGCCTTGCTGTATTGATGAAGGTCAGAGTGTGCTGTCATTGCACACAGACAACTTTGTATTAATTTTTAAAGCTATACCAAACTTCATTCCCCCAACTGAATTTACTAAGAAAAAAAATTAGTGTTTCGTGATATAGGTTCTTCAAGTTCCATAGCCTGCAGAATGTAAAGTTGTGTTTTAAAAATAATGAACCCAGTGTTGTGGTGACAGCACCTGTTTTCCTAATGCTCATGCCGTCCCTGCCCTTGCCACACAGAGTGGCTGGAGAGGATTAAAAATGCTGCAGAAATTTTGAATCTCCCCCGTGAGATTGTGGTGAGATGTCAAATAACAACAGGACCATCCAGTCAAGTTCCTTCAGGTTTCAGTGCTTTAACAGCGTGGTGAGGGCCAGTGAGAGCAGCATGATTCAGTGGCTGCTAGATTAGCACACATTCAAAATCATTAGCACTGCTATAAATGCCATGAAATTAGCAATGAATGTTGCTGCAGGCAAAATGGAATCCAGTTCTACAGCTGGCCAGAGGTAGTAGCGAAGCTCTGCCAATAACTGGCCTTTGTCTTCATTTTCAAAGGAAGCCATGCTTTCTAGTACAGTGATGGAGGTCATTGGGTTTTTTTCCTTCCAGTCTTGAATGTGAGCTGTAGAGAGATGGAGGTTTGATCATTAAGTTGTTTCTGTTGAACTGGAGTTACTTGTGTTGTCTTGGTTGTCTAGCTAATAGTATAATAGATGATGTGTTCAGCAAAGAATGTAATTCTGTAAATAATAGTGATCCCTCACTGTGGAAAAGCAATAATTTCTGTTTTCCTTTGGGTAGCATCTGTACCAGGAATTTAATTTCAAATTTCGAATATAAATCCTCAAATTCTTTTCAGTAGCTCAACTCACTGGCCCTGCATGCCACTATACCTTCTAGATGTCATGCTCTGTATCCCTCAGACCCCAAGAGTCCCAAGCAGCTGGATCATGACCTTGTATTTGAGTTGTGTAGGCATACAAAGAAGTATTTAGTATGTGCCTCTCTACCTGCATTCTTGGCTTCTCAGATGTCTCCTAGAGCATCTTTACCAGGTTTCCAGCGCTCACCCACTGCGTTTTGTAATAGTGTGGCCTCCTTTTGCTAAACCAGCCTGCTGGATTCTGTGGGGTGTAAAAAGTCTTCATGCAAGTTTAGATTGATGTCCAGTCTTTTGTGAGGACTTGAATTGCCTCACTTACTTCCCAGGGTAATATTATAACCATAAGTCTGTAGGGCACATTTTGTCCATCTGAACAATACAGGCAGTGCAGGAGATTGATCCAGGTCTTTTATGTTGCAGGTAGGGTACTTCAATACTGCATCTTAAGTAAAAGCAAGGGTTTTTGCTCCATCACCATTTCCTGATTCATTGTGTGGAAAATTATTGATTTTGACGAAGCTTCATGGAACTGTAAATCCTGAAAGGGGGAGCGTGGATCTGAGAGAACACACTTCCCTTTAAGGTGAACTTGGGAAGCTCAGAACCTGTGACTTAGGCGCCTTTGGTTCTTCATTATTTTCTGCTATTCACTTCACTGACACTTGCTCGTCAAAGTACTGGATACCTAAAGCCCTTATGTTGTCTGTGTATCCCAGCAACTCTGGTAACTGAAACTCCTAATAAGTGGTAGATCCCCTAACTACTGGGACCAGAACAGCCCATTACAGTTTGCAAGTCCTTCCCAGGAGTTCTCTTAGAATAGTTTTCTGATGGTTCTCTTCAACTTCGTTAATGTCTTTCAAACTTCTGAAATCATGAGCAATATCCACCTTTCTGTTTCTTGCATAAAACATATTTCATAATGTTCACGTGTATTCAACTAATCTGGGCTTAAATTTTAATTTATGTTAAGAGGGGTTTTTATTTGCATCAAGCAGAAATGTGTCGTCTTGTATTGTATTACATTGTCATTAAGGTACTCTGGTATTGTTCTGAAATTCAGAATTTCATGTCACTTTCTGTAGAGATTAGTATTTGTATTATCTTAGAAAATTATTGGGCTTTAGTTTTCATAAAGACATTAAATGTTTTAATTTTCTGCCTTTCCTATTGCTTACACTAAGTGTATATTTGCATTTTAGAAACTATTTTGTCAAAGTACAGCTACGGCCTCTGTCTTCAGAGGAGATTGAAACTATCCGTCAAAAAAAATTTGTTCCTATGGCATCCAAGCTCCGGTTTATTCCCAAACCAAATGGGTTGAGACCCATAGTAAAAGTGAGCGGTGTTGTCGAACCAGGAGCACTCAGCAGGGAAAGCAGAGAAAAAAAGGTTTTTATTTTCTTCATTGTTTTATGTACATTTGATTTAGGTAACTAATAAATGGAGTAAGGATTTTTGTTACGTAAAACTAGTTCTAACGTTATGGACCGTAACATTCTGATCAGAATGGCTGAGTGCATCTGTTGCAGCTCAGTGTCTCCCTTTCCAATGCTTAATTACCACAAGCCTCCAGTTCCAGAACCACAAACTTCTGTTTGCAAACCTATCTTAAGGAAATGAGCCCAATAGAATAGCATGGCTTGTAAGGTAATCCCGGTTTTTGGTATGCATGAGTCTGGCCTGTTGGGATTCGCCTGAATACTGATGGTACATATTCATCTATGAAGTTGCCTGTGGAGCCGGTGAACAGTGGTGAGCTGGGTGTGTTACAGAAGAGGGTCTAAGGAAGGGCAAGGAAGCTGGAGCAAGCACAATAGAGAGAATAGGAAGGAAGCTGAGAGTAATTGCAGTGTGGGAACAGAGACAGAACACTCAGTGCACAGAATAATCTATTTAACAGGGCAGTTAACCAGAATACATAGTGGCAGCCCAGTTTAACTGTCTTGCATGGCTGCATTAATTGCTTTTCCTTAAGGCTGAGGCTCATTCACAAGATTGAATGTTCCCCAAATGGGTGAGGTGTCAACAGCTTCTTAGCACTTACTGTTCAGACCACGTGATCCCAGAGCAGATGAAAAGAGCATCAGCTAAAAGCTGTTCTGAGCCTGTGAAGTGTTATTTCACGTATTATTCCACATTATGGTGTTTACAGAGCTAATCAACCTGCACGACTAAAGTGCTACTCTGATACACTTGACTATTCCCACAGCCGAGTTAAATCTTTGCTCAATTACTTGGATAAAGTGCCTCCAGAGGCCCCGTTGATGATGCAGTTTGCTGTCATTATCTCCAGCGGAGAGAATTAACAATATTTAAAAAGTTATTTTCAGATCGATGGTGGTTTTATTTCCTGGTGTTCATCTACTTATCACTGTATCTCTTACACCTTGATTTCCAAGAGTCAAGTATAGGGAAAAAAAAGTATTTTCCATAGGATTTAATTGTACCAAAAAAAAAAATCTCTGAGACTGTTTTGTCACTTTGAAGTAGTTACTGCAGTGATATTCAGGCTTTCTGAAAGCTTCAGTTGAACAAAATAATATAGTAAATAAATAAATTTAATCTCAAGGTTCACGTAAATTTGTAATCTTTGTATTGCATGTAATTGAATGTATTTCAACATAATTTAAGGTTATTCTCTTTGCTCTCTTTAGATGAGTCATTACAATACTCAACTAAAAAATCTATTTAGTGTGTTAAATTATGAACGGACTGTAAATACCAGTTTTATAGGCTCTTCAGTGTTTGGGAAAGATGATATCTACAAGACATGGAAGCAGTTTGTTACAAAGATTCTTGAATCAGGTGGTGAAATTCCTCATTTCTACTGTGTAAAGGTATGTATTTTTAATTACATATTCAAACTAGCTTTTCAAAACCAGCTTTGCAGATACTTTTATAGCTGTATTAACTGTAGTCTGACTGCATAATAATTTATTTTTATAAATAAAATTTTTTGCATACATTACAGACTGGTTAGTCTTTTGATGGGAGTGGTTGATTGCTTTTTGTGGATGGGTGTCCCTGCAGTAGAGCTTCTTTTACGTGGGTGTTTTTCGGTCCATCTTTGTCGTGCAGGAGCTCTTGCTTCTACACATGCATCGAATCTTTTGCAGGTACATTTAGTTGGGTGTAAAAGTGGGAGAAAGATAAAAGCTCAGATAGGCTTTTGAGCCATATGAAAAACAGAAGAAACATTCTATGTGCATTTAAATAAATTTAGTGTCTCTTAAAAAATTCTCTTCTACCTCAGTGTCATTAGCTGCTGTTGAAAATGAACATATGACTTCTGGTTGATGTCTTTCCAATAAGTTTCTTCTCCCACTTTGAAATAATCACTGCTTGTTGTAGCCCACTACTTGAAGTTTGTTCTCACACTTTTGTCAGTTTTGTCTAGTAGGCAACATTTTGTCTTAGATTCCAATTAATAGCTTTGAATTGGGATAATGATTACAGAAATATGTAAAT
>VZTR01003484.1:105761-184003 GCA_013400775.1 Chaetops frenatus
TGGGCTGAACTGCATGTCTGATGATCCATGAAGTCTCCCTTCTGGTGAATGGAAGGGGCAGCTCAAAAGTCAAGTCAGGATACCATGACAGTGACTCAAGAAGGATTTATAGATTTGGAAGTCTTTTATATCTAGTTTAAATATTTTCTCAGCTTCTGTCTATGTTAGATGAATGTGTTTTTGTTTAAGAAAAGAACTACTGACTACTTAAACCTGCTGCATATAGTTGCCTGTATGATTTTAATGAACATTTAGCTATCTGTAGTCAGCAACATTAATATAAAATGTATGCTTTAGTTGGTTAAAAATTCTTTTTTATGTATTCACAGCTTTATAACCCTAATCCTTTCTTTTCTTTTACTCAATTACTCAACCTGAAAGCTTTGTCATACTTTATCCTCACATACTTTCCCTATATTTTTTCAGAGCCTGCTGGTTCCTCAAGTATCTTGACAAGAGGAATGCTCATCTCCATCACTACAGAGTGGCCAGGATCTGCAGCCAAGTACAGGAAATCCTGTTTTACAGTAAAGATTAATTTCATTGTCATGTCCTATAAGATTACACCTCAATGAAAGGCTGCTATACATCTGCATTTTTGTTATGTTATCGAGCTATTGTGTTCAGTATGAGAAATAAAGGGGAAAAAACGGGGACTATTTTTTCACAAGTGTTTTCCACTACGACAAATTCTGGAATCTGCTAAGATAAGAGATTTGTGCAGAAGTAACTGCTCAAATTTACTTAATATACATTCTTTTAGCTGCTGACGCTTTATCTTTGCTCCTTGCAATGGTTGAAAATATTAAATAATCACAAACTGTCCTCTGTTTAAATATGTATAGGGATTTACAAAAATTGCAGTGTAGTGGAAAAGAGGAGTCCTTATTCTTAGAGAGCTTCCATTCTGCATCTCTCGGAGCAGGGGTCAGGGCAGTGAATGAAACTGAAGGTGCTTGTGTTCCAATTCATGTTGCTGAGCCTTAGGAACAGACCAGTTTTTTAAAAGTGAAGGAAGACGAAAGGCAGCAGCAATACTTAACGGGCTTTCCAAGTTTAAATTCTGGCTGGAGAGATACATGAAGCTGTGAAATTGGTTGAAATGAAAGGAAACACAATAGCATTGTTTACCTAGTGTAGTGATTGCTGTGAGTGTATGAACTGTGTATGTGAGGTTGGTTGGATGATACCAAATGACAGCTAATAACATCTAACAAAGGCTGTCTTATGTTTACTTAAAGACAGGTGCAATGGATATTTATTCTTTTGGATAAGAAAAGTTGCTGTTAGCTCCCTGACAGGAAAACACTTCTGTTGGTACAAAGCTTGAGTCCTTGCTCCTGTGCTTTTGTTTGGCCAGGTGGAAGAGCGCTGCCAGGGGTACACACACGCAAGGAAGGGCAGCCAACAGCACACAGATGGCCTGTACCCAAGGTGGATAAACTTTCTCCTCTTTCATGGGGAAGCCTTCCTGTGGAGATAAAAAAGCAAGCGAAATAAATAATTCATAGATACACTTAGATTTTGCTATTATTTCTATTTTTATTTTCTTATGCTATTTTAATAAGGATAGTAAGTTTCACTCTGTGCTACAGTAGCATTCAGTGGCTGTGTCCTCTGCAAACCCTTCTTGTGGGTCTAGAGACAGCTGTAAATGTTTTACAGTTTCAAAGATGCATAGCTGGAATTGTGACACATTCCTAGGGATATGGGGATCGCCCAGAGTGTTATCAAACCTTCACCCTCTCTTGGTTAAACTATGTTCATCCTTGTTGTACTGAAAGCTTAGCTGGTTTCAGCAATTACTGTGCATGTTCTTTATCAGNACACTTGATGGCATTTGGGGGAGACACTGCTGCTGTGTAATCCTGATACAGTTCGACCAGAATCAATCTTCAACCCCCTACACAGGGTGTATTTGACAGGGGTCGAAGAAACTGCAATTGATGTGAGACAGTGACATCCAGATCAAGTGTTCTCAGCATGGACATGTCTTTGTTGCTGAATTAACCAACACTGTTCTCAGACCACTGCCTCCCTGTCTGCCTGTCAAAAGTACACATTCATATATTCATCAGGGCCCCAGTAGTATTGGTAGTTCTCACTGAGAAATGCCTTCATCTGTCATGTCTGTTATGCAGCTCTAAAGCTCTGCTCAGGCGTTTGTTCTGCCTCTGAACCCCCTGCAGGTATGGAATGTCTGTGACATGTTTCACTTCAACACTTCTGAGTGTTGCACACACCCATAAGAAATATGGAGCTCGGAATAAGCAGGACACCTCAAGAGATATGTTTTAGTATGTGTAACCTCTTTGCTGGAGGTTACCTCTTTAACTGGAGCCTTCTCATTCGGAGCACTACATCACTTCAGGTATTCAATGGGTAAGGTGTAGATAACAATGATCTCAAAGGATCTGATAAGGGAGGAAAATAGATAATTCCTGCTTTTATTAGAAGTTCTGAAAATACTTGAGAACATACATATTTAGGGTTCCAGGCTGTGTAGCTTGGTGGCTTCTGCATCTGAAGAGTAACAAAGGCCATGAAGACAATTAGCAGGAGCATAGGGCTAATAAACCTCCATGTGATCTGCCAGTAGAGATTGAGTTTTCGTCCAGTCATCCATTCCACATCTTTACTGAACCTTGTAAAAGAAGACATGATTATGATGATGTCAGATCTAGAGTGGTAACAACTTCCCTTTTTTATCATTTTCTGTAAGTTGGAAACACAGGGTACTGTAAATCTTTTCTGTTGCACACCATTCTTTAATAACCTACTACTTGGCTGAGTAAATAATAATATCATTGAAGAAGGTCTTTATTAATCCATACCAGAGATGAATGACCAATTTACCTTGTCAGTTTAATTACCTGATCCCCTAGTGTAAGGTTTCTAAGCATAAAGAAATGATAATATCGCAGCAGTTCTATATACTATTCAGATATTTAAAATAAAAAGACAAAATTGCCAAGGGAACAAACATAGCATACTAGGAAGAAGTCTCAGTTAACTAGCACCGAAGCAAATCAGGCCAGGGACAAAATTAACTGCAACCTGGGCTGCATTTATGTTTTACAAGAAAATAAATTCCATCTGTTTCCAACATACCTTTTAATTTTATAGATGTACATAACTCCAATCACTTCAAAGAAAGCAATGACTAGAAGAGGCACTGAGCCTGCATATCTGTCAAAAATGTCAATCCAGTAACTCCCTGAACCCAGTGTAAAGCACAGAGCAATGAGGAAGCTAATTAGACATATTATACCTGAAGGAAAAAAGATATCTTTGTTACTGGAGTACTGAACTTGGTAGGTTTATTTTTGTTCGAAATTGCTTTGTTCTAATAATTTTTATTTCTCTCCCTCTATGGAGATACAACAAGCTGTTTTCTCCTTAGGGGAGCTAATACCACTTCCTGAACTCGGTTTTCCCCTGTGTGTTGGCCAAGAGGCACTACTGTTGCAGGAGGAATGCTTTCATGTGAGTCAGAGCATCCTTCAGTTGTTCCTACTTCCTTCCATCAGACAGCCTGGGCTGGGCTGTGCCCCAGTGTTAATTTTTGACTGATGTAGTGAGTTTCAGGTGCCTCATTTCCAAGCAGCCACAGGCTTAAAGTGCAGGCAGGTGGCAGCTTGGAAGTGCAAGGACTCCCTGGATTTCTGACCCCATTTCCTCAGAGAGCCCAGAGCTACAAATGTGTGAATCCCTTATGTTCTAGCATGTATCATTTGGGTTTCAGCACTGTTCTCTACAGCCAGTTCCCCTTAGGCTAAGATTTAGATTTGGGGTATTTGAGAGAAAAAGTGGGAAGGGAAGAGAAGGAGGGAATAAAACTATTGCTGAACACTGACACGGGCTACAAATCAATTTGCGTGTCTTTCTAGTGTGTTGCTAATTGCTTCTAACTCTGAGAAGGCCTTTGGTTCAATTCTGTAAAATGTTGGCTCCAGAATTTTTTTTTTTTTTCAAGTTCACAATTGGAAAATCAATTTTAAAATAAGTTATCTCATCAAGTTGGGAATAAATTTGTTTTAACATGAAAAATTGTAGAATTAGGGATACAAATTAGATGCCACATGAAGGCTCTACAAAAGGCATGACAGCAATATTTCCCATAAGAATTTAAAAGGGCACATTGCAGAAATATGAACCCATTACTTGCAACTGCCATAGATTTTTCTGGGCCAGTTTCACAGTAGGATCTCTCAGACTTTCATTGAGTCTGGTTCTTAAGGAGCAGGTTTGTTCAGTAACTGTCTCTGGTTGAAAATAGTCCAGTTTTGGTGCCAGAACAGGATCACACACCTTCATTGCTTGTTTTTCAAGAGGTAATTTTCTACTCTGACATGTTCACAGTAAATGTGAAACAGTCTGTAGCAGCATAAACCTGGATGAAATAGGGGTGAATAACCTCTCTTACAGTGGTAAGTTAAAGTGCAGGTTGTTATGGAAGACCAGCTGATGCCACTGGGTGCCTTAAAGTGATTTGTATCAGAGCCAAAGGCTTAAGGGAAGACAAGGCTCCTCCTGATGGCTGCAACAGCTACGAGTGAACTTGGCTCCAGGAATAGCAATTTAATAAGCCTTCTCAAACTGAAACAGCTTAACTTGCAAACTAAGAAAAAAAACTGGCAAAGGCAGTATATTACTGTCACCTGACAGCTTCTGCCATAACTGCTACCTCATCTCTCTGCTTATCTTCTGCAAACACAATCCATTGCCCTTACTTACACAGTGAGATTAAGCTAAATTGATACTACGAATTATTAATTTCTCTGTGATATTAATTAAGCAGTTAGTAGTTTGTGCATCTGTAAGGAAGTCACCTTCTTTGAACAAAGCAAATACCTTACCAGATAATAGCTCTTTAGGTGCTGATTTAGGTATAATTTGAAGCTCTAGAAGAGGAGTGAAGACACCCTCAATGTTTCCAAACATCGAAGAAAGGCCCAAGCTGAACAACATTATGAAGAACAGGATGGCCCAGGCTTGGGAGCCTGGCATGAGGATGATAGCTTGAGTGAAAACAATGAAAGCCAAGCCAGTTCCTGAGACACTCTGCAGAATTCACAAACACATAGATAAAAATACACATTACAGTGTCATTTCTTGTGCATTAACACACTGCTATCCTTCTCTTGCACCAAGGGTACTGGTCAGCCTGTGGGCTCTCAGGCAGCCAGCAGTTGAGAAAATGGGCAGTGGGGAGTTTAATTTTCAGTGTTCTACTAGAGATGTCTAGACAATCAAAGAACAGAATTTTAGCCTGCACAGACAGATGGGTCCAGGGTAAAGCAGATTGGAGGGCTATAAATATAATAGCAATTGTTTTGCTGTTACCATCTTAAATGTGTTTTTAAAAAAATCTGTGGTGTAGTAGCTGCTGGAAAGAAAGAGGGTAAATAAGAATATGGTTACCACTCTTAACACCAAGTGAATTGGCGAATTCTTGGTCACAAAACCCCCCTAATTGCCAAGGCAGAAAAGACTAATAGGGAAAGAGCAAATTTCAACTAAATTTCTTTTGATTTATTCTCCAAAGGACAATGATATTTAAATCTAAGCATTGAAAAATACTAATGTTGCTATAATTTAGAAGTAAAATATTTCAAACTGTAAATCAGAAATGGGTGCCATCAGAAGAAGTGAGACAAGAGAAATGGACTTGTACCATGGTTGGAATGCTGTCCTTGGACTTCTCCATCATGTGAGTAAAATAACCTACTTTACTGTTACTGTGTGTTTAGGCCTGTTGTGCATTAGCACACTCTGACTGTGCCAAACAGGATCCCTGGAGCAAGTGGAATGAGGAAGGACAAGAAAACAGAGAAGAAACATCTGTGTTTAGTGGTAGGGGAGATGTTTTAGGAGGGTTGAAAAAGAAGAAGAGGAGAAGCATCATGATGTATTTTGGTGGGAAACAGTGTACGTTGTAATAGATTTTTTGATACTTTCCTAAATACAGATATCGGAAATTCCCATTCAGCATCCTTTTTCTATAATCCTTCATCTAGATGTGTTCCCCCTATTATGCTTATTTCTGTAAACAAAACTAGGACTGAATCTAGTCTCCATGGTAGTCTTCTGGTGGGAGCACACTGGAAGATTAGTTTTGTGATACTAATGTGTAGTTTTGTTTGTCATAACAGACAGCTATACATTCAGACTATTCTACAGCAATATTGTTATTTCAAGTGTTGAAAGATTGATTTGTTGCATGATTATGTGTAAAATATCATTGAATGTAGAATAGAGTACATATACTTACAAGAAAAAGTAAGTTCTACATAACTTTGTGTAAGGATTACCTGTTGAAAGCAGTTACGGTACCTGATCAAGAAATTCTTGAAGATCACAGCTTTTCAGTTTGAGTCCAGCAATTTTTTCTGGATATGATGAGTTCAGAAAACTAATCCAGGAGGTATAGTTTTGTCGCATTATGCTTTCTTCTGGAAGATCAAATTCATTGATGATATTGATAATGTTCCTGCCAGAGAAGCCAACATGTAACTGTAGTTTAAAAGTTTGTAGATGATGTGGCTAGAAATGCTATGCTGTGTATTCAGATGTTACTCAAAAGTTGTGTTTACTTTCTGTGCTGCTATTTACAATATAAAGGGGAAAATTAATTGACAGCTTATATTTAAAATAGTAGAAAATATTTAGATTATTTAATGTTGTCTCAGACAAAAACTCTGAGTACCTTAAGCAGATGCAGTCTCTAAAACATTTTTGTTTTATTGGGTCTCCAGGCCATTTCCACTACTTGGGGTTAAGAACTTCGTGGAATAACTTCCTGGTAAAATAAAAAAGGTGGTGTTTTCTTACTACTTCTAATTCTAGCCTGAGAGTAAGGTGCAAACCTTGATGCACTACTTGAAATGGGTTGTTCTATAATTTGTCTTGCTTCTTACAAATGATCATCCTTGACTTGGTGCCACAGTACTTTATATTTGTACATTAAACTTCTCCATACAGATGCTTTCCCTTTCTAACGAAAATAAATTCTCTTAAATGCATGTTTTTCAAATAACACATTTTCACATTATCTATTTAGGCATTGCAACCAGAGTATAACTTTGGAAACAAAACTTTCTCACCTGTCCAGGCAGTCCCAGTAGGCTGTGGTTGCTTTAAATCCCAAAACAGAAAAGACTGGGATGGAAGCATAGAGGGATGTCATGCTGTTCACAATTGCTACTGTCACAGCATCCTTTTCACAGTCATTTCTAGAGATAGCATTCAAGCAAGGGAACTGATTTTAAAAGAGCAGGTTTTTTATCTGTGATTCAGTTATTTCTGCAAACTTTTAAAAAATTTCTTCCCTCCCTCCCCTCCCCCATCCGTTAAAAAACCTACTGGGCCTTTTAGAAAGACAGACACTTTTCTAAAGTTGCTTTCGAAAAACTAAGGAAAGAGTTTTGAAAATTTAAAGAAACTGCACAAAATGCAGCAAGAATTTAGCCAGCTAATAAAGGTTGTAGTTGTACTCACTTTGTTGGATTGTAACTTGCGAATGCAATAAGCCCACCAAAAGCCAAAGAAAGAGAAAAGAAAATCTGTGTAGCTGCATCAAGCCATACACGAGGATTTTTCAAAGTGTTCAGCTGAAATAATGGGAAGAAATTAATGTATTAGGCTTAAATTAAAATTTCTTTTTCTCTTGAAGTTCTCATAGCTCATCTGTTGTTTCACTTCTGAAATTTTGAGCTGTGTTGCCATCTAAATACTATGAAAATGGGAATAGGACTAAACAGGTCAGTAAAACAGGTGTTTTCAAGGGTATCATTGAGGCTATTTACGTATGTGCAACAATTATACAATTTTCTTTATTGTACACTTCGTCTGTCTGACAATAAAAAAGGGGTTTCTAAATGATAGACACGAGGAACACAATAGAGAAAATACATTACATTTTTCCTCAAATTCTTTCTTTTTTTTCTTAATTCACATACATGGTAACCTGCAGTTAAAGAATATTATCTTCCTAAAACTATATAAATGAATACTTAACCTTCATTGTTTTAAGACAGAAAGTGATTCCATAGCTTTCTAAATTTGCTTAAAAAATAATTTAATAGAAGCAATGAAAAGCACAAGCAGACAAGAAGAGAACAGTTACTAAAAAGAGCATCTGAGATTCAAAATGCTGTGAAAACAGCAATAAAAGGTCAGCATAGGAAATATAAGGAAAAAAGGAGAAACTGACAATGAAATTTGTATTGTGTTTTAAGGGCAATGTGATACAGGAAAGTAAATTAAAAAGCAGTGATTGGTGGATTACAGAGAACGTAAAGCAGTTTTAAAGAGCTGCACTAAGGAATCTGGACATTGAAATCAAGATAAAAGAAAGAGATAAAACATAAGTAATGTGCAAAATGTAAATGTGATTAAGAAATACTACTTTCCTTCAGAAATTTCAAAGTGGCGTGTTATACCCTATGATGTGAATTGCTTTCTGATCCATTATCAAGGATCCATTATCAAGGAGAGGGAATAGAAGAATGATCCATTATCAAGGAGAGGAAATAGAAGAATGTTTCGCTAAGAATGTTCTAAAAGCCAGATAGTTCAAAAGTAATGCTGGGGCTGTAGATTATTTCACTTTGTTTTACAACAATCTGAGTCAAATCTGCATTCCAGTCATGCAGGACAACTTGTGTGTTTTGTGTCTGTGTGCCTGTGCTAGTGATCCTAATCCAAGACAGGGAATATATGTAGGAGTGAGAGGTAAGTATGCCAAAAGACCCTTCATAGCATTTTGGGTTTCTCTGAAGCTGGCCTGAGCTTGAAGAGCGAGAATAATGGGTCCAGTCAGTGTGCAGGCAATGCCATTACTGCAGGTGCACTCTCTACAGGGAGGCCAGTGCTTTGACCACAGCAGAGCTGGTGTCACCTTTTGTTCAACACAACATAGCAAGCAGATACGTGGGACCACTGCTGGCTGAAATGCTTCAGCAAAGGCAAACCCTTCCAGAGGTTTATTTTGAAAGATCGCAGTCAAGCCCTCAAAGGCCAGAGTGCTCACTGACAGGACCTTGTGCAGGTGCTGTTGCAGTGCAGAAACTTGGCGTTCACGTGGCTGTGTGGCCTTCACACTTTGATTAAGTGCTGCCAAGTCAGTTGTTGGTGCTAACAGATGTGACTCCTAAAAGTCTGGCTTTCTGGCTGAGAACTTTGGCAAATGAGCCTGGAGATAGTTTATACTGGTACTAGGTGCAGTGCATTTATTGACTCCAAAAGATACGAATCAACCCCCAAACTTGAAAAGATAATGACAGGCAAGCATGCCATGGCAACGTCATTATCTGGTCTTCAGCAAATTATTGAAACATATAAATAAATTATTTATATGGCGTAGAGATTTTATAAGCATATCTTCAGAAGAAGAAATGTGCTGATGCCAGAAACATGTGGATGAAGATACACGATCAGAGTGTTAATGAATGAACAGGGGAGTAAGGAGGAAAGGAAATATAATTGCTCCTTCATGAGTGGTAAGATGTTTGGATTCTTGAATATGTGAAGTGCAGACAGAAACAGAATTTAAAATTACTGGGGTCCCGGTGATGTGTGATTTTGGTGGAAAAACAGCTAGTGGTTTTGTCATAAGCAAGTGGCCAACAAGCAATACTGCACTTAAAGGCAGTAGTTCATAAAGGTAGTTTTTTTGTTCTCCTTAAAACCAAAAACATTATGACAGATGAGGTATCTTAAAAGGTGCTTTAAGTGTCCATGTACAGTAATATATCATTAATGCAAAATAATGGAAAATGTTACAGATTGCCTCTGTGAACAGAGGATTTGGGGCCTGTGCTGCCTTTTTTTTTCTTGGCCATTCTCACTGCTTGTTAATTAGCTACTGAGTTCTGGGTACAAGCAGCAGTTGCCCAACCAAGTTCTTGGAATTGTTCACTGCCAGAGAACCTCCAAATATTTACAGTCTCTGAAGCTCTTTCAAATGTGAAAGAGACTGGGAGAAGGAGGCATTTCTATTCCTTAGGTGACACAGGCCTCCCTTGAAGCTGAACCATGCAGACTGTTGCTGATGCTTGATGGAATCTCGTTTCTGCTGCCTCTGGTTACTTATTTTTCCAAAAACCTGTCCAAAAGTCTGTTCCGGATCCCGTGTGGCTTCATCATTGCATGACTTCTGCTTTCCCCTCAGGTGTCACTTCAGGATACTTTTTTGTTTTCTTGGCAGCTTCACTTTCCAAGTAACCAAGAATTTCAAGAAGGTGAGTAAATCATCAGACTTCTCTATGTCTGAAAGTCAATGAAAAGAAGTGGTCATTATTTGCTCTGAAACTTAGGGTGGAAAATGTGTCAGATGGCAAAAGCTGATTATGTACTTTTGCATGAAAATAAAAACACAGCCTTGCATAACTAAAATCCATATGCGTGCTTTTATTATTTGTGGTACTTATTAATAAGAACGAAAATACAAACTTGGAAAGTGAATAAACTTTAAAAATTGAGGTTTAGGAAAAAATTAGATTCAGCTGGGTGAATATGAAGTTGAAACTCGCCCTTTTTGTGCTAGGTATTACATGCTTTTACAGATTTTCAAAAACAAACTGAGGTGTCACAGTTACCAGATAGTGGATGTGGCAGGTGTTACAGAGAAAGTACAATTTCTGCTGTCAAGATGGAAAGAGGTTGGAAAATATTGCGTCCAATTAGGGGAGAATGTCAGGAAAGTTGATTTTATTTATTTTGAAAGCAAGATGAAACTGACAGTAGGTGGTCTAATTCTTACTTTATTTTGCTAAGACCTTTCCTGCAAAAGACAGGAAAAGAAGAAGGAAACAGTACACACCTAAGAAATATGCTTTACAGTTTCATAAACTGATGTGGGCCAAGTAAATCTCTGCCAAAAAACCTAACAGTCCTCCTGTACAACTCACCTTGGGATATCTCGTGTGGAGAAGTGTAAAAGAAAAACATGTTTGCCTATGGCAGGGGTGGGAATAGGCTAACAGCAAAGGCAAATGCTGTTAATGCAGTTGTGGGGTAAGAGGACAAAGAGAGAAGGGCAATGCTGAAGCTGTGTGCTTACTGTCCTTTTGAAGTCCTTGAAGTGCCACAACCCTCTGTAGCAAGTGGTAGGTTGGTTTAACAAAGCCATCCCTCTGTCTTACACTAATTTTCTGTGCAATGGCAACACCGATAGCAGATATCACTTACCAGGTTGTATCAGCTTTTCCATACTTGTAGGTAAGAACGTCACTAAAACCATCTTCGTATGTCTTTTCAAGGATGTCCCCAGGATCTGCTTCCTCAAACCAGCTAACCATCTGCTGCAGGTTGACTGCAGGGGGATTTTCATTCTGACTTCTGTTGCCAGTGTACAAATCCGTCTGGCTCTTCCGCGATGATCTTCTCCTCCTCAGCACTGCAATACCTCCAGGCTTTATGAGTACACACAAATCTAGTTTTCTGCATTCAGTTCAGGATCCTTGCAAAGTAAATCCCAGAGGTGCCTGAGCTCTTCCAGAGAAACATGACAGCCCAGCTGAGACCAAAGGATGACAGGCCAATGTGTGTTCTGTTTGTGTTGTCTAAGCTGCTTTCTTCCCTAAGACATTGCACCAAGTTCTTATTGTCCTGTCTGGGCCCTACAAATATGTAAGTTAGGTCCTGATCTCCTGTAAAAACCAAGCTTGTCCTTGAGCTCTCACAGTATTTAGATGTGTGGCTGTGCCACTGGGCTTGCAGAAGTAGGGACAAAAAGGTGTCTCATCTGAGCTTTTTCTGGCTTTTGTCCCTTTCCAGCTTGGCATATAATGCATCTCCAGGCTTCTTGGTTTATGCTTTCCTTCACGTCAGTGTTCTTGTGGCAGGAAATGAAAAGGAAAAACCCAGTGCTCCTGTGTTTGAAGCACTGCTGTGGCTGTGGAGGCAGCAGATGCTCGAGAATGTGTCAGTGCTGCTTTTCATCCTCTACACCCAGCACTTCATGGAACTTTTTAGCCGTGAAGGCGGAGTTGTAAGGAGCCTACAGTGGACAGCAACCACTCGGTGGGACAGCTGGACTTTGCATTTGGGAATGCTGCCAAGGACAGTGTAGAAAAGGTCCTCTGAAATGGCCAGCATGTGGAGGGATCTGGAACTCCTCTCCATATGAGAAGTTTAGAAAAATGGGAGAGGGGCTGTTCTCCAGCAGTTCTGACTTTTAGGTAGAGATATGGGGGAGGGGAGAAATTCCTGCTAGGAAGAAACAGGGGCAGAAAATCACTTTCAACCTTCAAAAAAAATCACTTGGCAATGTAATTCCTCAGTCATTCTCCTTGTGAATTCTTAAGAGATTAAAGCTGTGTAAATTCTGTAGCAGTGGCAGGGAAATCTCATCTTTCTCATGTACTTGTGAAATACATCAGTTTCTCTTACAAATCCAAGACTGAGGCACCCATAACATTCTTAAACCTAATTTTTCAGTATTTTCTTATATGCTGAACTGTTAAATTCTTTGCTACTTCTTTTCTTGTGAAAATATATTAAAATACTAAGTCATTTCATCTCAGAAAAAGAGTTTAGCTGAAGACCTCTTGGATAGACATCTAAACCAGGAGTTATTGGAAAATGGGTATACAGTATAAAATCTGAGGGGGAATAAAAGGAAAAATATTTCTAAGACTTACATTAGGGGTGAAGAGGTAAATCAGACCCTCAGTGGCTCCTGGTAGAGTGAGTCCTTGAATAAGGAATATAGTCAGGACCAAATATGGAAATGTTGCCGTTACATAAATTGCCTAAAGTAAGGAGGTCAGAAGACAGACAGACAGTTACTGGTAATAACTTCAATAAATCCTCTTTAAGTTATTGCAACATACAGTCCTAATTATATTAGATCAGACAGCTACAGATTAAAATGGCCATCTTTCAAATAAGCAGGGTGTGCTCTTACAGAATATATTTGTAACAAAATGACTGTTAAAACTGTGTGAGGGGAAGGCTGGTAAGACAGAAGTGTTTGCGATGGAAAAGGAGAAAAGCATCCTTTTAAGCCACCTGTACTGCTGTTCTCACTTGGCTGGACAAGGAGCTCACTGAATGGTGTCAGTGTGATAAATGGGGAAGGCTTTCCTTGTGGTAAAAACTCAGTACCTAGAGGGTAAGATTCCAAAGTGTGGGATAATCACTTCTCTACCCTTTCCATACCTTCCCTGTGGTTTCAATTCCTCGGATGGTGCAGAGATAGACAATTGCCCAGCAAGTTGCTAAGCACAAAATGAGCCACCACTGTAATGTGCCACTCTCAGCAATATCAGGTGTTATGTTCAAAGTTTTCCGGTACCAAAAATAATTTACTGAGGTGCTTTCATAACATTCTTCATTGAACCCTGAGAAAAAAAAAAAAAAAGTGGCAAGTGTTAGAATAAATTGTGGCCTGCAGAATCAAATACAGAGATGGATTTTCTCCACTCTCTGTAATGTGCTGCAAGACAAACTCTCACAGCAAACTGAGACTGTGAGACTTACATGAGACCCTCACCAGAACATCAGCAGCATTTTATATAGGGTATAACTTCTAATTAGAAACAGAGTGTTGTACTCAGTGCAAGGTAAAATCCAAACTAATTGTAATGAAAATGATGAAATTTTTTAGCTGGACAGCTAAAAGTTGGTGGAACCATAACTTCAGGCACCTGAGGATGCATCTAAGTCCAGGCTCCCCTGGCTATGTCATGGCCCTGTGGTGGGGAGAGAGCTAGGCATTGACCTCTTTGGTTTGAGTTTCCAGGACTTCTGTGAACAGGAACTTCAGGCATCTGCATGCAGGGGAATGGGTATTCCCCAGCCAGGCTCTGTGCCTGCAGAAAAGGGAACTGGGAACGTGGTGTACACCACAACCTGTGATGTCTTTGTCTGCCTACTCTAGAGCAGTCCTAAGGCTTTCAAAAGAAAGTTTAATTCTGCTATGATTTGTCTTTTTTCTTAGCCTTTTACTCAGGTGATATTTCTTGCTGTGCCCTGGAACTTGTTCTCTCTCGTGCTCTGAGAAAAAAAGGAAGCTGAAAAATAGTTTTAAAAACCTGAGAGCATTCTTCCTTATCGTGCTTATGTACACTTATAGTCTTTTTAGTCTTAGTAAAGGTTTTGTAATGGCTATTACAAAATTATTTATGGCTATTGTTTGTGTGAGGATGATGAATTTGAGTAGGTATCATGACCTTTGTACCTCTTTAAGAAGAAATCGAGGACCTGTGCACAACTCAGGGCCAAACAAAGTCTGGCTTCTCAGGGTTCCTTGAGTAGCACAGAATCTGATGTTTGTGATCCTTCTTTTGCTAGCAGTGGTCATGGAGGTATACTTACCTGTTCTGTTCTCATTTAGAGGACAAACACTCCAAGGAAGAGGTTCTTGGAAGGAGTTTATGAAATACCACATCACCCAAGTTAAAACAGTGTTGTAGTACAAGCTCACCAGAACCGACACCATCCATGAACCAATTCCTGCGGAAAGCACAAGATACCACTTCAGAAAAGCTTTGGGAAAAGTTACCAGTCAGTCACAGCACTAGCTCTTAGAAGCTCGCATTTCCTATTTTTTTCAAGATTTTCTTCTCCATCACCCCAAACCCCCTCCTGAGATTTTCCCATGAAAGATGGACATTTGTGTCCTCAGTAGTCAAACACTGGTGCACAGTCCCCCAGATAACCAGCCCTGCTCCAGGAATGTTGAGACTCTCCTTACACAGAAGATTAGGGCTGAAATCTTTGCTCCAGCATATAATCCATTACTTTCTACAATTCCAGAGAACTTTAATAGCAGAGAGAAAAAGAGACCAAAGTTTTATAGTGTGCGGTAGCTACATGAGGCCACTCTTGTCCCAAATCATATGCCCTAAATTGGTAACTGTTTTGCTCCTGTGATGAGGAGGGAAGAATATCAACACCACAGTTTCTGCTTGCTTGCATTTTTGCAAAAGGAGTATGAACATGCCTAATGGTAGGAGATGGGTTTAGCTGGAAGCACCACCTGCTGCTTGGTATTTTTTCCTTGTTGCCCTCTGGCCCTTAGATGATTCCTCTTACCCACCTCTTCTCCTCCCACACAGGCCCACAGGCAGGGCTGTCAGTGCCAAGCCCATTTCGGGCACCTGCTTAAACCAGGTCATGATCCAGCAGGGCTGGCTGGAGCATCCAGGACTTTCCCCTTGTCATGCAGGCACAAGGGTGTTATCTCAAATACTTAGCAGAGTCAATACCTTAACCCCTTCATGGTGGCTATTCTGGATCACTTTTTGCAGCCTAACAATGGACACAGGGCACCAGATGTGTTTTTTCATATATTCAATAAATAGAAAAGAATTGGCAGTCCAGGACTGCACACCAGTCTGATGCACACTGCCATGTGGACTGTCCCTCCTGCCCAGCTGTGTTGTTAAAGTCCCTTCCATAGCCCCACCCTCTTGTGAAGGGGAGCCTTCCCATGTGCTTTGGACTCATTTAGAGGTACCAGGATCTCTGATTTCCTGTCTTTCTGTCCTTCCTCAACTCTGACTATTCATGGACAGAGAAGACTGGATCCTGGAGGGGCTGTGAGGGAGGAGCAAGAAGCAGTGTGGGCAGGCAGCTCTCGTTGAGCACCAGGGTATGGTTGGAATGGGGCAGCATTGAGTAGCAGAGCCCATGTTCATTATACTCCCCACAGCAAAGATTATTAGGTTTGCATTTTAGGCTCTTAAAATGAGCCTGAAATATGCCTGGAGTAAAACCCGATGAGAGCAATACAGAATTACAGAATCACAGAATGGTTGGGGTTGGAAGGGACATTAAAGATCACCTAGTGCTCCCCACCTGCCATGGACAGGGACATTTCAACTAGACCAGGTTGTTCAGAACCCCATTCAACCTGACATTGAGTGTTCCCAGGGAAACCACCCCTCTATATCTCACCACCCTCATTGCAAAATAGTTCTTTTAAATCCTAACTCTCATTTCTTTTTATATCCTAAAAAGCATCAGGCACAGGTCTGTAGGAAGTGCTGGGTGGGAGCTGTCTGCAGTTCCTTGAGCTGGGACTGAAGAGACATACCAACACCTCCAAGGTAAGGAGAGATGGTGTTCCAGGCACCAATGCTGCCTTTCCTCAGGCACTGCCCTAGGGCCAGCTCAAGATGTAGCAGTGGGATTCCTTCGAAGAGAAGAGCGATGAAGTATGGGATCAGGAAAGCCCCTAGAAAGATATTTAAGTGTGATTAAGTCATATGATTATCTGCATCTCACTGAAATTACTGGTTTATAATTTATCTGCTTTATGAGCCTAACAAAGTCCTTGTAGGGTGTGTTGAGAGAGGGATCATTGCTAGGGACACCTACCAAGTGACATCTGTTGCTGGTTATTTTGGTAGTGAAGATGGGGAGAAGGGACTGGGATGCTTAGTGCTGCAGGACTCTTCCCTTAGGCATTGGGACATTAGCCATTAGCCCATTATAAGTAGCCTCACTATTTCATCCATTTCCCTTTCTTTTATGCATCGTCTTTTGTCCCCCTTCTCATAAGGTTTTGCCTGTCCCCTATATTATCTGTTTTTCCTTCAATGCATTGCCTTGTTTCTTTTCTTAAAGATTTCAGACCTGTGCTCCTCCGTCCTGCACTGTAAAACCAGGATTATGTGCTGTATACCTTAGGTTACTTTATTGCATGAAGTTCTGCTCAGACCACAAAGCCTCTGGCTAATGAAAAACTGGAAGCAAGGCTGAAGTTGTTCTCTGAAACGCGTGAACCACGAAACTTCATTTCTTCAGTTTGTGTCCTTTACGCCTATTCCGTTTTCCTCACAACGTCTCCCTTTGGCCAGCTGGTTGCCTGTGGGAAGGGACCAGGCCTACCAACAGCCTGGCAGATTCCTGCTAAGCTGTGTGCAATGCCTCACTTCCCCCAAGTTCCCTCAGAAGGGACACGTGTTTGGGTCTCCCTTCTTTTGCACAGATGCTGATTTTCGTGAGACCAGAAGTTTCATCCGTGTGTTTGTACCACCTGCCCAAATGTCCGAGCAAACTGAAATGGTGGAGTAGATTGAAGTTTATTGCCATGACCAACAACCACTGTGACCACAAAGTCTCTTTTCTCCAGGGAAATAAAGACAGAATTCCTGCTTCAGCCACCTCCCAATCCTCCTACAAATGTGTACAGATTCTGTGCTCCTCCTAGCTTTGTCAATAAACCTTGTTCTACCATTTCTGCTTTGCCTCCAGAGCTCATATATGGGTCTGCTCAGCTCTGCTCCTTTAGCTCTGGAAACTTTCTTTATGCTCCATCTTTGGCCCTGAGACAGAGGTGGGGGAATGCACAAGGATTTCTGGTCTCCACCTGGAATGGCGCCTGGGTTCTGCAATCACTAGCTATTTAGAAAGGCTGGGCAGATAAAATCTAATCTATTGAGCTAGTGTTGTATTGCAATAACTTTGCTACCTCTTGCTAGGTGCTGCAATAAATACATACAACACCCAGAGAAGGTGTGCTGTTGGATGGTTTAGCCTTTTATCAAGTTATGCATAGGAACAAAAATCATAAAGCTCTTCTTAGCAAAGAACTGTTCATAAACTGCCAAACTTGGAAATAAATGTCTCACCTTAAGATCTCTGTTCCTAAAATGCTTTTAACTGAGAAGCAGATTTGAAAAAGGAATCTCACAGTTAATTCCCAGTATGTTAAATCCTCAGTCTGAAGTCCCTTCCAGAAGAACCTGGTAACTTCTTGCCATGATCAGTCCTGTTGCAAACCTGCTGCAGTGTCCCTCTCCACAGCACACCTGAGGGTGCCAGCCCAGCCCTCCTGATTGTCTGATGCCTTAGACTGTCTCCTGGGAAGAGCAAAATATTGAGGCAAGGGACCAGAGCACTGCAGTATGGAGCACTCCACTTCTTCATCCATCTGCCTGGCCCTCCACCAGCTCTGGGCAGCAGCTGTCTCGCTGTGATCCATGCTGAGCCCTTGCTAGAAGAGCACTCCGTAAGAGACCAACCTATCTCCCATATCATATCTCCTGGGAAATAACTGTGTAATAATTAGTGCAAACTGTTATCTCTCTCCCCTTTTCTGTTTGCTAGTCGAACCACTGGCAGCAGAGCATGTTTAGACATTCTGCTGATAAAAGCGTGTTTACTTTGTGCTGGCTTGTGTGTAGTAGCTTCAGGCATATTTACAGCATGGCAAAACACAATGTCACACTTGGAAAAAAAAATACTGATTTCCATGAGAATGATATAAAAGAATCTGCTTCTGCAAATATGAAAATATGGCAAAAGAATGGGTCAACAAGAAATAGTTTATGAAGATAATCTTTCTCAAAACTAATTCAAGTATATGGCTTGTAGTGAGAAATAAGTTTTTTAGTTATTCATTCCTTTGCATTACAATATTTTTAGGCAACAAGAAAAGAGGAAAAGAGCAAACAGTCTGCTGAAGCACTTGAAGTTTACTCCTTCTCACAATAAAATCCCCCACCTTTAGAAAAACATGGAAAAACATTAACAGTAAGCTATCAGATCGGTTCCTATCAGATAGGAATAGTGAGTAGGAACCCTCTAGCACTGTATAGTTGAGGGCTCTGATTAATAGATAGAAGAGGATGTGCCAGAAGGCCAAATTTAAGTACCTTTTTTTAAAAATGCCGTGAGAAATCTAACCATGGAGAAAGCAAGCAGAAAATCCAAGAAGCAGAGAACCTATGACACAGCAGGTATCATAAATCAGAGCATTCAAACACAAGAACAGCAAAACCCCAGCAGAACCCTTATGGTGTTCAGCACAGGCACAGCAGAACTCTGTAAATTTGGCTTCCATGGGGCATGGGGAAAGGAAACTTTAGCAGAAAACATTGTAGAGCACAAGTAACAAATCATCTTATATCTGTACATTCTACCTAAGGGTAAAAAAAAGTTTAGGGGTTTTTTTCCTCTCAAAAAGTGAAAAAGGAAAATAGTGGTGAAGAATTTTTAAGTAATTTAAAAGCCTGGAGAAACGCCCATAAAAATCAAAAGTATTGCCAAAGTGTGATTTAGTTGCATCCCTGGGGTGTGACATAGGAAAATTTTAGTCTACAACATTCCTTCTGTCAGAAAAACACTAAAGATTCATGAAGCATCCATCCTGCAAGTAGGTACATGCGGTACTAAAAGCAGGTCAAGGGGAAGAAAACCCAAAACTCTTCAAAACTTGCGTGAGTTAAAAGTTAGATTGGAAGGAATCCTGCACAAGGATATCACAAAGCCATGGAACAGTCCCCATGCACATGAGAAGGCACAGAAGGCCTACAAAAGCTTTTTCAAATCAGGCCATCAACAGCTGCAACTACTGCACTACTGGTAAGCTGGTGTCATCAACAGGAGAGTCCCAAGTGACGAGCAGCAGCAGCAGCGTGTAACACAATTGCTGAAGAGCCATTGGAGTGGAGACAGCTCCACAGCCATAGCAGTAGGAGAGAAAGGACCAGCTACACTTGAGATACACAGAGGGTTTTTAAAACCTGACCCCTCGATTGCAACGCAGGAGCAAATCAGGTCAGAAAAGCAACCGCCCGACCATATCCAGCAAAATGACACTTGACGGGCACAACCTTTGTTACGTCACCCGCACCTGATGCTCTGGGTGGGCAGTGCATGAACCACTGGGCAGCCTGGGGAGAGCTGCCCATGCACCACAGGACAGAGGCACCAGGAGGCCCTGCCAGGAGCACAGTCTAAAGGTGGTTCTTGGTGACCAGCAAAGCAGAGTGAAACAACCAGACTGGGTTTGTCACTTGGAAGGAAAGACCAGACTAGTGGAAACGTAAAGCAGTTTGAAATATCAGCCAGGTGACCTCCTAATCTACGTGTATCAAGACCAGCAGAAATCGATGAGCCTCGGTGAGAAGCAGAGAAGATGACTCAGTAGCTTTGCTTGATATTGGGATACTAAGACTTCATAAATGGTGGAGAAAAACTTGGAAGGACTGATCCATGTCTTCAGTCTTGCATCTTAACAGTACCTGTGGGTCATCTAGCAGAAGAAAAGCAAGACTTGAAATGATCTAAAGACACAACAGCATTTGAAAGGCCAGAACATGAATAATAATTTTCCTTCAGATAGAGATTTAGGAGTAGGAAAAAGTAATTATAATAAAGACTAAAATCACTTGGAAAGTGGCAAAATAGTACTTTCAAAGGAAGTGCATCTGAAGAGTCAGAAAAATTCAGAAAGCACATCTCAATGTGACAAAATGCAGCAAGCATTTGGAGATCCACCTCAGTTCTGTTGGTGCATAGGAGCAATGGAGATGGGTGCACTTTTTCAAAAGACTGAGAACTTGATGGCAAGATACCTATGATAATTTATGCAATTGTATTTAATAGGTGGTAACTACTTATTTAGATACCGAGAAAAAGATACTAGCTATTGAAAGGGGATTTCAGACCTGTCCCACTCTCTCCATGGGAGCTCAGCTAAGCAGTGTAGTATAGTCAACACAGCAAGGAATTACATCAAGACATCAGGTAGGAAAAAAAAGCAACTTAATCACACTCAGCTCTCTCTAGAAAATAGCACTTCATGACCTCTTTTATGTCTTCTGCATATGCCTCAGTCCAGATGAAAAGTATGAGCTACTCTAAGAATTGTGTTTGTGCAGCACAATTATGATGGCACTGATATTGCCTTGCATGCCACATTACACATCTTACAGACTCTGAAACTTGGCAGGGTTAAATTTCCTACGTAAATTACTGTATCTCCTTGAGTGACAGTAAGGGAGCTAAGCCCATGTCCAGAAAACCAAAGGGGCAACGGCCATTTTAAATGAAGATGGGTAACTCCCACAGATAACTGATAAAATAAGCTTGGCCAACTTCCCTATGAAATGTGAAGGATGCAAGCAGGCAGAACTCAAATACAAGCATGCACCAACCTGAGCTGTAAAGGGCAACCAAATATAACAAATTATGAAAGGGTTGACTCCACATGCCACAGCTTTTCACCAAGGGCTTAAGCAGGACATGGCAACAAACAAGAAAATGTGGTTTGTTTTGTGCTGTAACTCAGTTTTTCTGTCAGAGAGTGAATGTTTCTGCACTTCCCAACACACTGTGTTTGTTTGATGTTTATTTATTTAGTTAGTTTGTTTGTTTTGGTTTGTTTTGGTTTGGTTTTTTTACAGCATCTTCAAGTTATACATTTTGTTCCTCTTAGGTTTTGTTTTCCTTTTGGGGACACAGTGAACCAGGCATTTCACAGCACATCGTAGGTCAAATTTGAGCAAAAGCTCAAGTAGGCCATGGGTTATGAAAGTCTGTAAATGGTTGTCCCAAAAATAAACAGTTCTCCCTTTTTAGCATGACTGTAGTGTTTATTGGTATTTATTTTCCTAGAAAGAAACTATATTTTATATTAAAGATATTTTGCAGTCATTTTATAGGCTCAGGCACTATACACATTTTTACATTTTTAATACCCACGGGTTAAGCAAGCATGTATATATATGACATACATATCTATTTATATATATATATATATATATACACACTAGCTGTAATCAAAAGTAAACCACTGCAGTCAGTTCTAGCTAGAACTGGGTTGGTTTTTTAAGTATACTCAGATGACTCCGTGTGCACACATATAGATGTATGACTAGTTAGTGTATCAGTTTTAAGTGACAAACCCTATACTGGGCTATTTAGAGGCTTCTTTTCGATCCCAGTTGCCTAGGAACATTTGTGTTTGTCTCCACTGACTGTGGCAAACAACCTTCATACCCATTAGTCACGAAAAGTAAATAACTAACTTAGGCAATAAATCCAAATAATCAGTAACGGCAGCAGGTGATAAATGTCAGCAGAACTGATATTATATTAGATCCGAGTTACTGAGTAACGCTGATGTGCAATGAATCAGGGCCAGAGGTCTGATGGGAACAGCTGACACGAGACAAATGTACAAGCACTTGTTTTCATCTCCTGTTTTTGAGAAGATGCAGCAATGAGGATCTCACCTGAAGCAGCTGTGGAACTACCCCGGAAGCCATTCAGCCTTCAAGCGCGTCTATGCCGTATCCCTGCCTGCTTTCCCCGTGCCTGTGACTGTGGCTGCAGGTGCGAAGCCATGGCACCTCTCAGCGCTCCCCGTTAGACACAGTGTGGCTGGCCTCTCCCATGTGCACATCTTCACATGCACACACACACAGGATGTATGCGCCAGTACCCCTGAAAATCTACTGGGCTTTTGCACCTGAGTTGTTTGCTTTTGAAAATGCAACCCCAAACCCCGTCGCTGCTTTAAATTAACAGAAGAAAAATGCAGCTACCTTATACACTGATGTAAACTCAAGAGCTCTGTCTTCTCAGTGACCTTCATAACTCACTCAACTTTTCCAATGCCCGCTTTCTAGGATAAATTGTTCACAAACCACACAGCACTTTGTTACAGAGCCCATGCTGCTACTGAGCTCTCTGAGCCCTTTACTGAAGCCCAGTGACCAAACACTGGCTGCACATCCGTACATTGACCTTGATTCACCACTCTTCTTGTGCCACTGTTGGTGGTGAAGCAAAGAAGCTGTTGGCCATTACTGAGTCTGGTGGCTATTTTAAACTTCTTTTTCACTGGCAGATTACTATCCAGGGAGCAAAGGAGCGCCTCAGCCCTTGCCCCTGCAGCATTTTCCTGTTTTTGTTGTCTTTTAATTTTTACTATCTTTTATTATCTGCTCCACCCCCTGTCTTTTTTGTCCCTTAGAGGTTCCTGTGGGGAATATTGGAGCTGGATACACAAGCAAGCAGACTTCCTGAGGACTGTTCAGTCGATAAGACAGGTCACCTCCTTGCAGCCAGTCTCTTGGGGTGGTGAGGTCTGTAGGGTAGGGATGCAGGGGACCCCAGAAGGGAGGCTGGAGGGGAGAGATCAAGCCTCAGGAGCAGATGAGCATTGCTGTTTTCAGAAGTGAGGCTGTGATCTGAAGATGTCAAAACACCACTGGCCACAGCTGCCCATGGGGAAGGAAACATTGGTGGTTCATAGGAAAGTGTGAGAGCCTTTTTATGGCCGGCAGAACAATATTTCATCTTAATCCCAATTTTGCACAAATTTTCTGTGGCCTCCTGCAGTTGTTGGCTCCAGGAGCTGCTCTGTGCAATGAGATGTGCAGAGAAGCTGCATCTTGCTATGGCCCTGCCTGGGAGTTTCAAACTTTCTACTGAGCACTTTGTGTTAATCATTCATTACATTACAAAAACATCACATTATGTTTGCTTTATTATGTTATTTGTTTATCCTGAATGCTTTTTCCCTTGCTTTCCAACACAGAAAGGCCACCGGAGTTGCTATAGAGAATTAGACCTACAGCTCCTGCTCCAGAAGAATATTTTCCTTGCAGGTCTCATGCCATATCTGCTATGGGGATGTCTCTCTAAAGATGTTCGTCATGTGTTGTTAATGCCAGTATCATTAACTGAATGGACAGGTTTCTTTTTTCCAGTAATTCCCATGGACAAATGCAGATAAACTGTGTGCACTAGCCACTCAGTTATGGCACTTTTCTGCAGGAGTTTCACTTGGTGTCACATCTTGAAAATAAATAATGGAAACCATCAAGTATCATGGTAGGAATCTTACCTACTGTCTTTTCTTATTTGTGTTTGTGCAACTGTAACTCTCAGCTGTTACATATTCAGCCTTAAAAAGCTCCTTGCCACCAAAATAATTTCAATCTTCTTGTTTATAGACTATGATAAACACACTCTTTAATTTTCAACTTCGTGACCTAAATAGATTGAATTCTTAAGTTGCTTCTTGTCCCAGAAGTTTTCCAGCCCTTGATTAATTGCTGGGACTTTTCTTTTTTGATCTAATTTTTAAAGTAGACTTTGAGAAGTGAACTTTTAGAAAAAGCTAGAGGTTCATAGCTTGTGTTACTATAGACAGCAATATCTCTACCTACTTTCTAGTGCTCTGCTTCTATCTGCCAAGGTTCTTTCTCTTGATACAACCTGCTATAGCTCATTCATTGAGCTACTTACCAGAGTCCCTAAGTGGCTGCTTCTCTCTGAAACACATTCCACTACAGGCAACATCCAATTTTGGCTCCTTGGTTGATTGAAATATATATAGTTCATCAAGTAATACAGACACCATAGTAAAACAAACTTGGATGTGATAACTCTCATTTGACACTTTCTCCAGGTGGGAATTTTTGGTTTCTCCAATTAATTGAAGATAACAATTAATACTGGGCTGAAATAATTTGCTCACTCTTCTTTAAACAGTTTAACATGGCAGATTCCCAAAGCTTCTGTGAATGGTGAGTTATCAAGTACTCTTTCCTGATCCATTTATAATTACCAAATTGTCTGCTTCTAAAGCAATTCTTTGTGGCATGGGTGCCCAGGCACAAGCTTAGGCAGCTGCTCATGACACCTGGCAGGCTCCTTTTGCTGCTCCATCAGCTGACCATTTTAAACAGCCTCACAGACAACCAAAAACTAGGGGCAATTCCAGATGATGAGGTAGCTCCTAAGAGCATCAGAGGAGGGTGGGGAATGACTCACTCACCATCCCAAAGGGAGGTCCAGTGGCCATTTGTCTGGGGACCAGTTCCCTCAGCCCTCCCCAGGACTTCTCACTACTCCTTAAGTTAGCCAGCTGCAGGCTCAGTTTCCTGCTTCCATGGGGACTGTAGTAGCAGTATAAAAACTTTAACATAGATTTGTTCTATCATCAGTCTGGTCAGCATCAGTCTGGTCCTCCTAGATGAATGTATCATTTTATAATTAAATATACTTCTATAGAAAAAGCTAATTAACCAGTGCAAAGCCTTAATGAGGATTAGTGTTTTTTTTTTTTAAAAAGTGGTATAACTGATACAAGCTGTGTAATTTCCATGCCCATCAGAAGTCAGTATAGCAGTGTGAGAACGGCAGTTCAGCATCCTGGGAAAGTCCCATTCCAGTCTTACCGCCTCCATGTATCTGACACAGGTACGGAAATCGCCAGACGTTCCCCAGGCCAACGGCAAATCCGATACAGCTTAGAATGTACTGCAACTTATTGTCCCACTCGGGTCTGCCATCTTCTCTAGGGGTTTCAGGTGTTGCTGATAAACCTTTCGACATTTCAGTGAGATGTCTGTGGCTCCTTAGCCCCTTTCCCCAAAAATGGGAAGATGCTTCAAAACCTGTCTCTCCTACAGGTTTTGTGCAGGGGGACAGAAGTACCTTGCAAGAGAGGTGGAGCCTTCTTTTTATCTGATGCAAAGGGTTGTGTCATTGCCAAGGCTGCAGTTTAAAGACAAAACCAGGAATTATTATTATATAGAGAGTTACCACTCTTGCCTTTCATGCAGCTCCTTCTATAGTTAGACAACTTGGGAATATGTTGTTAATGGGTAACTCAGGATCAAACAGGTTTTTATTTTCTGTTCTCCTTATGTTCTCAGACTCTGTTAGAGAAGTGTGACACTGAATATAATTAAAAAGAAACCATTGCAGCAGACTAATTAAAATTGCAAAATACTTGTAAAAATCTGTGAATAAAATGTTGGCATTTCCTTTCTTAGTTTACTAATAAAAGTAAATAAATGAAGGCATCTTTTCCAAATGCAAGAAGTCAATTAGAAAAAAAGCCAAGAAAAATTAGTCCTTGTATGTTCAGACATTAGAATTTGGTCCATTTTCACAAAAGTTGCTACAAGTTAATCACTTCCCTCCTGTCAATGAATCCCCAGTGACTATTTTTATTATCCATTAAATAGTTACTGATGAATGCAAGAGCCGAATGCTTTCCTTCAATTGAAAGTATGTGAGAATATTTTTCTGTTTTCTTTCAGTCATACCAGGGTTTTGCTGGTGTGCATGCCAAATCAGTTCACTCCACATTAAACAGAGCAGCCAGTCAGCTTTCTTGCTTCAGTAAACCAACACTTTATGCCTGGATTCCCCTCTCGAAATGGGGAGGGTTTCTAAGTGAAGATGAATTGTTTTCCCCAAAATAAAAGCCCTGATCTGCAGCTAAGCACACAAATGTGGTTAGGTTGCAGATCATCCAACCAGAAGCCAGTTTCAGACCAAGACTACATGACTCTCCCTGGGCTGTCACAGCTCATCTGCTTACAGCTCCACAGATATCCAGACTCACAGATGGAGTAACTCAGCTTCCCAGTGTCTTAGCAGGTTTGTTCCACAGGGCACACACGAGCTGGATGCACACGGTGGTTGGGCAGCACTTGCACAACATCAGTGGCACCGGGGCACACACCACCATTGCTCCTACCCCTGCTGCTCTTCTGATCAGAAGATGCCTTGGGCTGGGCTTGGGCCCCTCCAGCAACACCCTGAATTCCACACCTGGCACCTGCAGCCAGCCACTTCACAGGTGGTGTTACTCATTCTTGGTGGCTGAGCTTTTTATCAGCAGAAAAATCTGACAAAAAGATGTTCTTCCTATTAAAGAGCAACATCTTCAAATAGTTTAAATACTTACATTCATGTAATTTATTTAAAATTGAACACGGGATGTAAATTAATTTAATCATTAAGATTCTCTGGAATGGGTTGCTCAGAGAAGCTGTGGATGCCCCATCCCTGCAAGTCTTCATGTCCAGGTTGGATGGGGCTTGGAGAAACCTGGCCAAGTGGAAGGTGTCCCTGCCCATGGCACAGGGGTTGGAACTGGATGATCTTCAAGATCTTTTCCAACCCAAACCTTTGATTCTATGATTCCATGAAACACACAGGCAATACCTGGCACTTTACGCTCAATTTAGAGGAGATAGACTACTCTAAAGATACATTCTGTAGTAAATATACCCTAAGTATACCTATTTTTTTTTAAGAGAGTGTTTCGGTTACAATCAGTATGGAGGTGTAAATTGGATCCATTCTCGTTTCAAAAGGTGGGTGTAGGAAATGCTGCAAGGTGATACAAGTGTATTACTGTCCGTATACACAGACAGCTGGATGAAGAGGATCACCTCTCCGGGGAGGGAGGCACATGGACACTGTCTGCTCCAGGCACTCAGCCTGGCTGCTCTAACAGTTCCCCTTTCCCTCTCCCGTGGCCACACGAGGAATGGGACTCCTCCCTGACCTCCACTGGGTCACATGGAAGTTTAAAAAATCAAATAGGTGCAAGGTCAGTGTGTGTGTGGGTGTGTGTGTGTGTACATGAACCAGAGCCACCTACTTTGATGGCAACAGAGGAGAGCAAGATTTGCACCCCTGTGTGCCTTGGGTCTCCCACCTGCAGGGTGGTGCACCCCTTGCTCATGGGTGCCACAGATTTTGCTGTTTCCTGAATAGCTGCTGCCCCAGTGCAAGATTACCTCTGCTGTCATCAGCAAAGCAGCACTATCTGCTAGCAACTTGGAAGTTATAGGCAATTTATAAAATACTTAGAATTCTAAATGAATCAAGCTGTCATTCTCATACTTAGAAATGTTTTTATTAAATATTTTAAACTACTGTATGAGACAAATAATATTAGTGGCTTTGTGCAACACGGTGGCATGTAAAGTAAAAACAATTTAATGTGCAAGAGAGGACAGCATTAGGTTACCCTTCATATTGGCCACCCAACCAGAATGATTACCCAGGTAAGAGTCACTTATGGCATTTCATGCACAGTGCATCCCCAAGTGGAGGGGATGGAAGCCAGTTTCAAACAAGCTGGCTTCAGAACCAGAAAGGGGACAGATGATTCGGCCTGGTGTCCCAATCACTTGCAAATGTCACTGTTTTGCTTCCAGGAACGAGGCCATCAACTCTTCACAGTCCATTGCATTGTTAAGCAAATGTTTACCTGGAAGCAACATGTGGTCATCCTTTCATGAAAATAAAATTAACTCCGTATTCTTAAAAAAAATATATTTTTTTACTTTCCTCACTGACAGGACATCCTTCCACGTTAAAAAAAAAAAAAAAAATAAAAAAAAAAAAGGTTTTACGATGAATACTTTATGTTTCCGTTAATGGAAGTCTCAGACACAGCGATAAGGCCAGCACGATCATTTTTTTTCTGACAGTGGTTCCTGACTGCTTTGTAGATGGCAAAGGTAGGAATGGCCAAACTGGGAACTCCAGCGAGGATTACAATGACAGCATACACCCAGGAGGGATATTCAACCTTCTCTGTTTTGGGGAACTCCTCCTGAAAAAGCAGACAACCAAGTTGTAGAAAGTCATGAGGAGCAAATACCTGGGAGCATGCACACATTTAATAATGCAACAGATCAAAAATGTAACTGGAACAGTGGCCGGCCGTAATGGCACAATGGTTTGCCAGTTCCACAGCAGCTTGCAGCTCAAGGGTTTCCAGCCTCAGCTGTTTTGGACTTATTCTTACCTAAAAGATGATATTTAGGAAATGGCATGAAAGAAGTAAGAGCCAGGAAGGGAGACTGGGGGACTGGAACACTTCCTTGGCTCAAAGGAATATGGGAATGGGGGGGGGTCTGACAGGCCACCAGGGCTTTGTGGCCAATCAGCTTTATTGTGGAAAGGCTGAAATCAAAGGGGAAGGGAGGGCTGAAACATTATTAAGGGGGAAGTGAGGTTGCAAAGGAGAAGAAAAGAAAGCAGTCCCATTTCCATGTCTTCTGGCAAGTTTGCCAGAAAACTGTTTCAGATGGAAGATGAATATAACTGACAATGACTCTTACATTGAAGAAGAATATTTAAAGTAATTATAAATAAATATTTTGGTTTACACACTTACATAGCTAGGATCCCAAACACTGTAGAGCAGTTCTTGGTTGACTTTCACCACAAAATAAAAGAAAAAGATGACCAACATAATGAGAGGGCTGACAAGTCTCCAGGTAACCTGCCAGAAAATGTTGGGCTTGTGTCCAATCATGAACTCAATATCCTTGTTAAACCTAGAAACAAAAACAGGAAGTTCAGGGCCTTAAAAGCTGGCCAGGATCAAAGAATGCCTGCTCATCAGGGAAGTCCAAACTACCCCTAGCTGTGGTTCCCAGGAATTTGCTAATGTCAATTTGAGACCATAATTGACAACATCACGAGTTAGACCTCAGTAGTTCAAACTAAGGCACATATCATTGCAAGTCAGGAAAATTATTTTCAGAAATGTACTATCTTGCAGATGTCTGTGAGGCATTTTTTTCCCCAAAATAAATTGCACTGTTGCTTCACAATTTTTTGGTAAGGATATCAGCACTGCATAAATTAAAGGGAGTGACACAATATTAAAAAAGGGCAAAAGCAAATAGCAGTAGCTTAATAATTAGATTATAATATAACGTTTGCCTAATTTGGATATCTACCAGTTTTCGCAGGCTGAATAATGAAACTACATTTAACTTTACATATTTTTAAGAACATCTACAATTGTGTTATTTGGATTATTCATGGACTATGCAGTGAACAATGGGGCAGAAATATTTCCACAAGAAGAAACAAGCCCTGCATTGAGAGTGATACTGTCTGCATCAGTCCTGAACCAATTTATGGCCTCTCCATATAATGCAAAACCTTGTGCACACACTTCTTAAAAAATAGTTAGTTTGGAAGTTTGGGGTTTCTGCTTTAGTCCTTTTGTCTGGGTTTCCTGCATATCCTATGGGGATAAACCAGAGGGGACTATTCAGTTGGTCCTTCAGCTATGAACAACACACAAAATCCACTTGCATCTCAATTACTACATAAACTTATTTTATTTTATTTATTTTATCTTAATATCTTTTCATCCCTAACTTCTGAGATCTAGGTGTCTTAAAATGATATGGAGCCCCATGCCCTGACTGCTGCGCATGTTCAGGTGTAGTTCATGTGTCACATGTTCTCCTTCAAGAAACATAACCATCTTTCTAGCAATCACCCTCTCTCAGAAAAAGGTCACAGAAACTCATCTGGAGCAGCTAACATCACTTTTGGGCAGCCCTGATAAGCTCTGTTCTCACAGAGGGCTACAGCAATGTGTGTTGGCTAGGAACATTGAAGTTTGGTATGAGCCTCTTTTCTGAACCAACACACAAATGTATGTGTCCTGGGAATAATTTAAACTTACTTTGTAAAAGTTCTGAGATCTTAAAGGGAAGGAAAAGTGATCAACACAGACTTTTCTGTCCTTAACAAATTAAAATAAGCCTTTTTTCTCAAGAGTATACCATCTAATTTACCTAACCTGATTCATGCTTCCTCGAGTAGTATAAAAGTATGGGGAAATGGGCCACAAGGGCATTGACCCCACTGCCAGGAGCAGCAGCTGAATCTGGCACAAGTTCAAGTAAAACTTGTGGGTGATTGAATTCCCTGTACTTTATTTCACATTTCTTATGTACTAATTATAAACATGAAGATGTTGAAACTTGATTTATTACATCTCTAGAAATCTGAGAGGATAATTACTCACTACTACAACTGATAAAGTCCTGGTTTTATCAGCTAAGAATGTATCTCAGTAGCCTTGGATTTGCAACCTGCTGTAAAGGAATATCTGCATCCTGCCTGGAGCTCCCTGTGTTGGACAGCACCATTTGGCATTCCCTGTAAACACTCCTGGGATATACCTCTATTTTAAACCTTCAGCTCAGTGCCAATGTGCCTATACTTTGTTTCTGGTAATGAAATGTTTAATGCAATTATCCTGAAGAAGAGTTACTATAAATGTTCCCCTATTTAAAAGGCAAATGAGCTACAGTGGCTCCTATGTAACTGTTGCAAATATCTGCATTCTGATGCCTACTTTAAAAATAAATTATTTGCACTCATATCATTGCACTCCAGGGCTCTTATTAATGCCTAATATTCTCTTGCAATATCTCAGGGATGTGCTTATTTGAACTGGTTGTTAAAGAGCATTATTTCATTTTGCTGAGAGATCTTTAAGAAACCTGAAACATGTAAGCAACCCTAAACTACAGCTGTATCATTTCAGTGATTTCTATTACAGAAATTCTGTGCACAGAGATGCAGCAAGACTGTATGTATACAATAATCACTTTATGCCTTGATATCAAGTGGTGGTTAAGCTGTATTTCATACCTGTCTATTCCATAAATGTAGACAACTGAGAACATCTCACAAAATGCAATTATCAGCAGGGGAATAGAGCCAGCAAAACCATCAAATAGAGTCAGCCAGTAATTACCAGAGTTCAGCACAAAAATGAAAGCTATAAGATAACACACCAAACAAACGAGACCTGTGGGAAAAAGGAAAAACAAACAACAGCACACTTAGGCAAAGAAAGCAAAAGCAAAACTATAAAGGAAAGTATTTCCCCAGGAGCTATAAAACTTAAAAAGTAACTCTTGCAGCCTGAAGGCCACCACTTTATTTTTTAATGGCACTCTGGGGAGGCTGGCTTCTATCTGGGTAAAACTCTTCCAACATTACACAGGTGGGGGACCTTGCAAACAAAAAGGGAGAGAGCTGAGGAGAATAACAGGTCCTCTTCCTTGTAGCTGAAGGGACATTGCTGCTCTGAGAGAAATCCTGCCTGGGTGAAGGACTCCAGCTTTCCAATGGAGGAGACAGTGGTCATCATGAGCAGACTGATGGGCAAGCCTAAGGGTGAACAGCTGCCTGCAGGCTCAGAAAGAATCTCACAGGAGCTGCCTTGTTGGGAAACATGAGGAAATCTTCAGCAGGATAGTGGGGAAGTCACTGGTCCCTAAAAAAGAGCTTACCAGTAACAAGTTCCTTAGGCACTCTGGAGGGTATAAGCTTGAGGTCTTGTAAAGGTACAAGCACACCTTCCATATTTCCAAACATAGATGACAAACCCAAGCAGAAGAGCATGATGAAGAAGAGAATGGACCACAAAGGTGAGACAGGCATTTTGGTGATAGCTTCAGTGAAGACAATAAAGGCTAGGCCAGTTCCTTCAGCTCCCTGGGGAAGATTTAGGATCATTAACATCACACAGCACTTAAACTTACATTGGTAATCACTAGACTTGGAAATTAAACAGTTGCTATTCATTTCCACCGTATTTAAGGTATCAATATGTGTTAGGATGTTAAACTTACATCATTCAGGAAAGTTTCCAGATCACAGGTTTCAAACTTGAGACTTGCAAAAGTGGCTGGATCAGTCATGTTGCACAGCTGCTGCATTTGTTCAAAGTTCTCTTGGGTTACGTTACCTTCCGGTAAATCAAATGCATTCATCAGAGTAAGAATATTTCTGAAAAAGTGAAATGTAAGTAATTTGAAATTATTACTTTGTGAGCATCATCAGGATTCGTTTACATTATCAAAGAAGTTATTAAGAGTACAATTATCAAGATCAGATTTGACATTGGAAAGTCCAGCAGATGTGCATGTGCAATCCTTTCTTTCTTCTTCCAGGGTGAGTATAGCACTGTCTTTCATGGCATAGATGATGCTAGATGCTCTAGGAACCTGTGCAGGAGTTAGGTGCCTGTGTTAGCATTGCAGACTAAACACCAGTCCCCAGACTGGGTGGCTTGTGGGAATGTCTGGGTTGTCTGCAGCTGTGAATCATCCAGTTTCACAGTTGAATGTGGAGGAACTAGACTGGAAACCACAGAGTCTGACTGCCCCAGTAAAATGGGGCATCTCTGATGAGACCTAAGCATTTAAGCTCTCCAGGAGGAAACCTCACCACTGAGCTAACACAGTAACCAGGCAATATTATATTCATGACATATATCAGCATGGAGAATAATGTAAAATATAGTTGCTTATGCAACATTTGTACAGGAAATAAGGTGCCTTAAACAATTATCACTTTCTAAAGGATTTGTTCCACAAGATTCCATATTTTTGTAAGTAATGAGTACTTCTGATGCCATGTGGGTCAAGAGCTACAATTATTCAGAAATGATAAATCCATTATCAGCAGGCTAACAGAGCTGCCTCAGCCAAACAAACACCTGCATATTCTATGGGGTTTTTTTCCCCAATAACTCACTTGTCAAAACAGTCATCATATCTTGCTGTGGCTCTGAATCCAATGATGGAATATATGACAGTTGCAGCGTAGATGGATGTGAAACCATTGATGACTGAAACTATCACAGCATCTTTCTCACAGTTGTTGCTGCAAGTCAAAGAGAAGAAACAATGGATGTCAATAACATTCCCAAAATAAATAGTAAAACTGGCTACCAAGACTAAGAAAAAAATAGTCTAGGATGCATAGGTACATCAGTGTACCCTCTAAGAGCACACAGGTAGTGCTGTTAGATTTAGTAAATTAAAACTTAGTGCCTTAAGCAATTTAATAGCTATGGTTTTGGCTTCTTTTGGTGGTTGTTTCACCTTCAGATAATCCTGTTCATAAGGAACAATTGCCTGAGCTGTTTTCACATTTGACTTATGGGAAGTAAAGTATGAGGGGCAAAAGAGTTATGTCCCCTCCTTTTCAAGCTTGTCCTGGATGTATGCAGAAACACATTTCCAGGGGCTGGGCCTTCAATGCTGGTGTATTGTGCTGCAAGGTGAAAGATCTGGGCTTGAATTCAAATACTCTGACAGGAAAAGTGAGGTCACTTTTCATAGCTCTTAGGTATGGTAAAATTGCAGTGGCCAAGAGCACTTGGGAACAGTTTTATTTGACTGTTGAACAAAAGATGGTTGGTTCAAAATGTTCTCAGGTTCTGGAAGAACAATGGAACGTTATGCTCGTAAGATGGGACAGAAAAGCTCTTTGTAGAAACTTCTCTGCTGCAGGCACTTCTTGCCAGTGTACCCACACTAGCAAAAAAATTTGCAGAGCCAGAAACAGACTTTCATCTGAAGGACAAGATAAAATATCAATATTGAATTAGTTAATGGTTTTATGAGAAGGCTGTAAAATGGTAGATATCTTATTTTTCCTGGGCAAGAGAGGGGCACTGAGATAAACTTGATGTTGTCATATTTAATTTTCTGAACATATTCAAGAGGAGAGACAACACTGTCCTACCAAGACCTATCACACTGTGTCCTTTCATCATTTACAACATTGCAAACAGGATTCTGCTGGATGTAGGGCATTTTGAATGGAAATTCCTTGCTGTAGTCTTGTGTCAGTCAGTGTTTGCAATGTAACAGGAGATTCTCAATGACAGGCTTGAAAAACATTTTTTCCTTTTTAGAGAAGGTAAGATGCTCAAGCTCCTTCTCATGATGAATTAGTGAATGCTTGATGGCATTGAAACCTTACCATATTTTTTGATGTTTTTGTACTCCCAAACCACCCAGGGGCAGAGTCACTGATGCCTGGTCCAGCTGGTTCTGGAATACAGGTGGCCCAACACCACAGTGTAACACTGTGGAATTTGCATGGGGAAATTTTTACTTATATTCCTTGGGAGTTTAATGACTTCCTTCAGTTTCCTCCTTAAGTTATGAATCATTGAGCATTGAATGAACATGGCCCAATGCCCTGTGTGTTGGAAAACCCAGAGGACACTGCTCCTTTTCTTTGTGCCTTTTGGAAAGGTGAATGCCTTCAGGTCTGACCCCATGGCTGTGGGACATTGACTTGGACCTTAAGCAGGGCTTGACACCTCACACTGAGACTTGCAGGCACCAAAAATTCCAAGTGATCTTTTCAAAAACAGCTGAAGTGAAGAGTGGTGGCAAGGAACTTCCTTAGTGACTGAAATGCTGGTGTGGTGTAACTGAACACAAGCCAAAACCAAAACACAGATTTTTGAATGCGTGACCAAGCCACATATCCAAAACTTCATTCAGAGATGTTTATCAAAAATACTAGGTTTAGAGAATGCCACACAGCTTTTCTTTCAGGAGTGCTGAAGGGATGGCAGGCACCAAGAGGCATTGGTGGTTGCTCCAATATTTTATGAGGGAGAGTGTAAAATATAGCACTGCGTCGTAATTCGCAGGCTGGGTCAGTCTCTGGGTGATGGGATTTCTCACTCCCTGGCCCCAGTGCACATATAAAGGAATTGAATTTAAATTTCAAGATTGGATATATCTCCTCATCTCAAAGCTAGAGTTTTAAACTGTGTTCTGTGAATTGATTTGAAATGTGTGCCCTACCGTCCTGCTCTGACAGCACTGAGACCAAGGTCATCAAGCACTCCCACAGAGGAAAGTCCTGCTCATCAGCTGGTGGTGGGCAGCCAGTCCCCTTCTTCCTATCCTGCATCACCACATCTTTCTCTAGGAAGTCAGCCAGAACAGGGACCTGAAATCTTGGTTTGGGAGAGCTAGGAGCAGCCAGAGGAGATGCACTTTACATTTCTGAGGGGAGGCTGTCCCAGTCCCAAGTAGCACAATAATAGGGCAAAATAGAGATGTTTTATGGGAAAGAATCAAATACTCATATGAAATTTGGGGTTTGCCTGGATACTTACTGAACAGAGTTGTAACTAGAGAATGAAATGAGGCCTCCAAAGGCCAGGGAGAAAGAGTAGAACACCTGAGCTCCTGCATCCAGCCACGTCACTGGGTTCGCCAGCTCAGTAACCTGAGGCATCAGACATAAAGCTTTAAGCACATCCAACACTGCTATTTAAGCTGAGTATGAGAGATTTAAAACAACAATTAAAGCAAGAGCATTAGCCATGCAAAACTCACTGTTCTTGAAGAATTTCAACAAATAGGTCAATATTTTTGTTAAGCTTACTTTTTTTCCTAAAAGAAAACCCATCTGGTGTTTTTATGTAAGTATTTTGAAAATTAATTTAAAAATGCTTTGCATAGCTGACAGCTGCCATGCCTGTTTTCATAAAAAGTGTTTATTGCTTAGCATTAATAATGATCATTCAGAGATCTGCTCATGGAAAATGATCCCTCTTTTAATTTTGTTTAAATACTGTTAAATAATTAAACCATTCTCTCAGGTCTTTTGTTCATATGGCAATTAGATGGGTTCTACTCCCAAATACACGATTTAGGCTTTAAATTTAAGCTGCTTCTTAGGTAGAACACAGTAAAATAAATCAAACCAAATAAACAGCAACCCCACTGCTCTCTGATGATCATTCAATTCATTATAACAGATTTTGATGGAGCATTGAGAGAGAGAGAAAATATTTGTATATATGTGCGCTTGTTATATCCAATGCAAAGGATTCACCTCACAGAATCAAGATTTCTGAGCTGTCTGAAGGATAGTTAGAAAAACACCAGTGGAGAGGACTAATTTTCGATCAGTTGTTAATTACAGAGAGAAGTCCATCATGTTTCACTGAGCAATGACCCCAGCAGTGACTTACATTAGGGGTGAAGAGATACACAATCCCATTGGTTGATCCTTTCAGCGTCAAGCCGCGGATCAGGAAAATGGTAAGAACCACGTAGGGGAGAGTTGATGTCACATACACAGCCTGCACAAAAAAATGTAAATAAACCCCTCAAATAAAACAACCCCCCAAAAAAAAAAAAAAAACTGAAAAAAAAAAAAAAAAAAAAAAAAAAGTAAAAGAAAGAGGGAATAATCAAGGTATGGTGACTAACAATAACATCAAGTCACAATTAGCATACTACAGTAAAAAATGTTCAGTGAAATAGTATTTGTAATACATTTAAAAAAGAAACATTTTTTCAGCTATAGTAGTCTATTTAAAAGAATTTTTCGTTGTTGAAATTCAACTCAGATCATTCAAAAGCAGCATCAAACATAGCCTACACCCTGAGACCATGTTGATGGACTCTCAGGGTTTTGCTAGGCTGAAGAACACTGGTCACCTTTTCATAGAGATAATATTTAGGACTTGCACAAACCCAAATAAATCTGTATAGGTATATGTTTTGAAGAGAATGGCCATAATAAAAAGAGAGTCCCTCAGTCCTGCCTAAAGATTCATATTAGGGTTAAAGTGATAATACCTAAAATGTATTACTGGGACCTGTAAGGACAAGAAAGACTCACAAAAAAATTACTCACAAAAATCTCCACATAAATAGAATCAAGTCAGATTCCATTTCATTCACCTTCATTCTTCAAAAAGCAGTCCCGGTGATAACACAAAATTTTGGACATGCTTTCACTCAAAAACCAGACAGTTTCTATTGCACTATTAATTCTGTATAAATAAGGGATCACAACAGCATGATTAATATCATGTCAGAAAAAGTGCCCCCCAAGACAGAGTACCTTTCCTGTTGTTTCAATGCCTCTGATTGTGCACACATACAGCACACCCCATGCACATGTTAAACACAGCAAAAGCCACCACTGGATACTGCCAGAATCCTCAATGGAAGTGGAGATGTTCAGTGTTTCTCTGTACCAGAAGTAATCCACAGGAGAGCTCTTGGCACACTCTTCCACATAATCTGTGACCACAGAATGGTTGTTATTCTGTATGTCTTTTATTTACTTGAAAAATAAGAAGCTAAATAATAAACACCAGTGTTGTAAATTGTACCATTCAATGCCAATGGATTTGCTGTTGGCAAATGTTCAGATTTTTGGAGGCTAGTTTCATGGCAAAGTGAGAATTAAAAGACAGCTGTTTAACAGGCATTTTAATACAGTGGCTCTTCCTGTCCCACACCTCCTTCAGCAATATTTTGTCTTCAGTTTTATGGGGCATTTTTCGAGGTCTTGTCAGCTCAAGCTGAATCCTCAGCTCCCAGCTGTGCAATATTCTGCCCTGGGCTGCCCTTAAATGAGACTCTCCATGCTCATTCTGGGAGGAGAGGAGCAGAGCACTCTGAACAGCTGTTCATAGACCCAGCAGAAAAACCTGCTTCATACACTGTCACACAGGGCTGACTCTGAAAAACGAAGCTGCTGTCACCACGCAGTCTCCAAGGAACTGTAGACTTGTCATATTGAGAGATTCAGGTGTTTCAAACGGATTATGGTTTTTTTTTTCCTTTTCACTGTGCTAGCAGAGGGCTGTTGGTGAAGAGATGGATGAAACACATTGCCTAAATCTGGAAAATGTGAATGTCTGTAGTAGATCTGAGTGAATATTCTGTATATAACAGAATAACACATCTGTCAAAATCTACCATGAGGTTTCATATAAAAAAAGACAAAATTTGCCTCAAAGATTAGGTGCTGGCCACATTTTATTTAATGTGAATTTGTAAAAAACACAAGCATCAAATAGTGCAATGTGCCTGACAGGACTGCCATGTCTCACTGCTATTTCACAGAAAGGCTCATTTAGGGTTACTTTTAGAAACACAAATCAGTGCTGTGCAACAAAATACAGTCTTTTATAAAATATACCTGTTTTGTTTTCATTGAGAGGACAGTTATTCCAAGGCAGGGGCTCTTGAAAGGAGTTGAAGAAATACCACATCACACAAGCAATAATGGTATTATAATATAAGCCCACCAGGAAAGATACAAACATTGATGCTATACCTGAAAAAAAAAAATCAGAACACAGTGTAAATTGCAACATTCTTGTCTTCAATATATACCAAAGTACATGGTATCAAACTCAGCCTTTCCTTCCTCCCCTGCTACATTTGGGATGTAGGTTTATCCCTGTAAATTTGTTGCCTAAAGGTTGGACAGGTGAGTCCTACATAGAGTTACATCCTAAAACCTCTCTGAGACCAAAACTGATGCCCAGTTAGGAGCCAACTTTAGGAGAGGATTAGCTCCCTACAGACACCACACAATCCTGTTCACAGCCTTGCCAGCTGATACCTAAGGAGTTTGGGATACTGGACACATGTAAAGCTCAACTGACTCGGGATTTTGATTAAATGAAACTGAGATATTTCCTTCTTCCACAATGTCCCTGCAAAGGTCAGCAGAGGTGGTGTTGTATAGGATGGATGGCTGCCAGGAGGCACAGTCTGTGACCAGGTACAGAATTCAAACTGGTATCTGTCATCCTCTGCCTGTTCCCAAGTAATCAACCTCTGATGACTTCTCTGGCAGACAGTAAATGCTAATCATTAGCTCCTGAGGGCTCTTATGTTCTAAAGAATCTTGAAAAATTCCAGATGCAATGAACAAGTATATTTTGTAACTGATTTACAAATGCAGCGGATGCCAAAACAGTCCTGTTTCTTCCAAGTGTGTGGCTGAGGTTGGAAGGGATCTCTGGAGGTCATCCCTGCTCAAGCAGGGCCTCCCAAAGTTGGTTTCCCAGGACCATGTCCAGGCAGACTTTGAGTACCTCTGAGGCTGGAGACTCCACAACCTCCCTGGCCAGCCCGTTTCCTGATGTTCAGAGGCACCTCCTGTGTTTCCTGCCTAATGAGGCAGCTGTGGAGATTTTTGTGTTGTGTGCATAATGCTGCTTTTACTACATTTTCAAATGGAGTATTTGAATACTTGGGAGTCTGGTACAGAGGTGAAGAATTTTTTTCTGCAAAATACTGCTTCTGTGGCTTTTGGAATGGTAACTCTCAGATGCAAAAAAGTAAAATTAGGTGGAGCGGAGGTCTGTCAGATAAAGATTCAAATATTTATCCACAGAACAGTTGCAGAACATTTTTTGACACACTCAAAAAGATTCATCCTAATGGTAAAAACGGCCAGTATGGATACCACAGAAAATATATCTGAGGCCTGAAATTGGTCTCACATTAGAGAAAGGTTTTAACAGGGTCCATGGTACTTGGGAATGTGAACACAAAATTGTCATTGTGCTTTATCGTGGTTAGTTTGATCTATCAATGGAGAGTTAGGAAGAGGGGAAACATAATAAATCCTGAAATCTCTTATGGCACATCAGAATAAAACCCAGATGATTTGTTCTTTCCATTATCGGTTCAGAGACTTGTGCTTTCTCAGGTGGCTTTTTGACTTACCAACCCCTTTCAGGGTGGGGTGGATAGAGCTCCATACGCCCACACTGCCTTTCCTCAGCCTTTGACCAATGGCAAACTCAAGATGAAGCAGGGGGATACCCTCCAGGACTAGCAAAATCAGGAAAGGGATCATGAAGGCTCCTGGAATGGTTAAGAAAAATATTGATTCCGATCAGTGAAGTACTACAACAAAATGTAAACATCAGGTTTGTGAGATGCTGACATGACAAGCAACCTGTAAGCATCTTTGTGGAAACCCTTCTCTGTTTTCTGAGCAATGGTTTTCCTGATTGCCCATGCAGGGCACTCAATTATGTATGTGGTTTCAGGTAGGAATTCTTACTCTCCCAAAGTGACACACATAAACAGAAATGATACACTCTCAAGGTTAAACTTTGAAAAAGCCAGGTTTGTATTGCAAGTGGAGGAAAGGTAGCTACTCTCCTGGAATGACTTCCTCCCACACCTTTTTTTTTTTTTTACTGTGAAATATTATGGTTTTATAGCTGTGACTCATGCAAAGTATATGGAATAATTGAATTAACTAAGTGAAGTACCTCTAAATATTAGGCAGGAGCCTAGTTCTCTCTGCCTAAAACAACAATAAGTTCTTGGCATCTGTGTTCAACAACTTTTATGTTTGATTAGAAGTCATCTGAAGTACAGGGTTCAAACCTTGTTAGTTATGATAAAGTTGGTTAGTATAGGGCTAGTATTCTTAATTAGTTTTTTCCTGTACAATGTGTACCTTGGATATGAGAAGGAACATAGAACACCACACTGGACTATGAAAGTGCAGAGTCAAATGCTCGAATATTGCTGCATATTAGAATTATGGTTACCTGTCATTACAAAATGTCTTTAACTTCTTAATGTCAACAGGAACAAGTGATCTGAATGCAATAAAAAGAATGCAGACTGGAATGTAAAGGGTTCAGGTCTGGGTATTTACTGACTTTTTCCTCATGTGAGCAATGAAAATCAGATAACAAGTGAAAGAGGAAATCTGAAGGAAAACCATTCCAGAAATTGAAATTTTCTTCCTGGGCATTCCAAGCTGTCAAGAAAGCTGGGGAGCTGTGAGCACACAGCACACCTTTTCAATCTTTTTCCTTTCCTCCTTTTGTGTCTGTGCAAGGACAGGCATGGAACCCCTTTATCTGACTGCTCTGCCATAGCTGTGCTTAAAGACTTCTTCTACAGCACCTTAATAAAGGTGCCTCTGCAAGCATCTGGAGGAAATCCCCTGAGGCTGATAGAACACCCTTGCCATGCCCATCATAGAAGGTGGTGCAACTGTGAGAGTCCTGCAGTAAGTTTTACACACTGTGCTGTGGACAGGGAGAGCTGTGGTGTTGGGACTGTGCTGCTGCTGAATCTCCCTGTCCTGGAGGGAAAGCCATGTCTGCCCAGACTGCTAGAACTGTGTGAGTGGGGGTGGACTGTGCTCTTAAGGTCAGTAACAAAAAATGGAGCCTTAATCAGAACATCAGTCTGCCTGCTGTCTGCTGAAAGCAAAAGGCTCAGACTACCTTTGAATGCTTTCTAAAGCTGCATAGGAAACAGCTTGATCTTCCCCCACTTCTGCCAACAGAGATGGTACCTATCAAAATAGATTTTTCTTTGACAGGTATGATAAAGAACAATTGGTCATAGCTTGAAAAGACTATAAATGTTGTACATTTCCTTATTCAACAAGATCTTTGACCATGGAGATAATTTCTCATCAAGTCCCCAGTTGATCTTACTATGACCTGACAAAAAAATGGTGATGTATCTCCATTAGGAGCACCTTGGCTGAACTAACTGCCAGTCCGTGCTTAAGTTTCAAGGCATGATCTAAAATCAAGGACTTCTCCTCAGTGCAAATGGGGAGTGTTTGGATCAGGTAGTTGTACAGATCCATCTTCTGGAGTTAACTGTTACCACTACTGAGGAAGGGCTTTACCGGGGAGAATTGAGAGTGTGGAACAGCAGAGACCTATATGGCATCCAAAAGAGCAGGTAACAAGAAAAGATCCAGGTGAGGCATCCATATAAACTCTGCAGGGTCAGGCTTCAGACTCTTATAAGGTGTCTTGGGCTTGAAACAGAGAAAATACTCTGGAATTTAAAACTTCTGCTGCAAACACAATGATTGCATCCTTCTCTGATCTTAAGCTCATGAGAGCTCCTGGGTCAGAGTGTGACACGAGGGGAAACTGTGCCCTGATCTGCAGCTGACAGCAACCTCTGACATGAGGTTGGAGCACAGGATGTATTTATGGCTGCTTGCACTTCCAGGTACTGGCAGGTAACTGTCTTTGTGAAAGGCCAGAGGTTCTGTGTGTGGAGGTGGAGGTTGTCCCACTGACCTTCCCATCTGGAGGGGGAGGGTGGGTTTCCTCCCATCAGGAAAGGAAACCATCAGGATACAAATGGATGGAATGCAACAGAGCATGTGCCCTCACTGCATACACTGCAAAAATCTTGTTTTCTATGAAAGCAAAAGTAAAACAGTGAGGAGAAGTGTTAGCCACAGAAAGAGGGTGGAGAATCAGCAGAGAACAAGCTATCTGAAGCCAAATTTGCAAGCACTGCATGTCTAATCAGATGAATGGGGGCCCTCAGGTGCACACCAGTGCACAGCTAAGGAAGTCCACAAAGACAAAATGGGACAAGCCTTTAGAAACTGAAAGGACAGATGGAGTCAGTTCCTTGCAGTGACTGAGTCTGACACAGTTTCAGTGAGTCCCAGAACCTCTGCCAACATGGGCAAAACCTTTGCACTGTCAACAGTGATGTCAGGCACAGGTGGATGAGGAGTCCATTGCCATTTGTGGCTTAGATGCCTTTCAGCCTCCAGCCAACAAAGCATGGAGAGAGGGCTGCCCTGTTACATCTGACATTAGCAGCTCCTGCAGTCAGTAAATTTGTAGAAGTCCCTGGAGTGGTGGGAAACAGAGGAAAGAATATTTTTTTGGAAGAGATCCTAGGTCCTCAAAAAATGGAATATGCCCTGTATGTTTCACAGGTTTGTGACATGACAATACAGTCAGAAAGACCCAAGTCAGGAACTGACTGCTTTAGCACTGACACTGTAACAATATCTCAACCAAGACCACAATGCTAAATTTGAATTTGCAACAAGGGAAGTTCGCTTTCCTCAAAACTAGGGTGGATCATTGTGGCTCACTCTTTTTTGGCATCACAAAATAGCCACTTTTCTCCAAAGTGAGGCAGCACCAGCCCGAGGCTCCTGGATCTATCACAGAGCTGCTCCACACTAATGCAAAGCTGTTCTTGCAAGGACTAAATGGTCTCCTGAGAAGGGGATACAGCTGAGATGTGAGAAGTGAGGGAGAAAACAAATGAGATACTCTTTTTCTTGAAGATGATCTCCAGATAATCTTTTTCCTGAAGGGATAGTCTGACACAGCAGAAAGAGAGGAATAGTCAGCAAAGTTGGCAGTTTAGCGAACATCTCCACAAACAGCAAATCGCAATGAGCCCTTCAGTTTCTGACTACTAAAAAGTACACCCCAAGTCAGTTTTTCTTCTGGCTTTCCTCTGAAACGTTTTCAGTTTGTCAGTCTACATTGTTAAAGTAGCAGCTAGTTCTTAATGCAAGCAAGATGAACCACACTGATTTTAAAAAATGATAACTTTTTTAGTAAGAAAGTTTTTTGTGTGTGGCTAAATGACATGCTTTGTAGATGTCTGAGAATACCATGTCTGTACAGCTACCTTTGGCAACAGGCTTCGATAAAAACTATCTTTTCTGGAGCACCAATCACTTTTCAGTGATTAGTCATTCATCCTGATGTGCGGCACGTGCTGCAAAGGGCTCAGGGTTTTGAATAGTAATTTATGTATTTGAAACTACCAGTATTTAGCTGTAGGAATGTTGTTATATTTTCAAGAGAAATAAAATTACAGCTCTCAATTACATATGACACTTCTTTTCTCTTTCTTGGGGTCTTTGGTTTCTAGGGTTCAGTTCTAGCAGCCAGCTTAGAAATCTGTCTCTGCTGCATTTTCCCTTTCTCTCAATTTCTCCCCAAACTTTCTGAAAGAAGCTATAATGGAAAAATAATAATTTGACCTGGCAAAGTGGCTATATAGGATCATAGAGTCATTATGGTTGGAAAAGACCTCCAAGATTATGGAGTCCAGTCACTAACCACAGTGTTCACCACTACATCATGTCCTCAGGTGCCTTTAGAACACTTCCAGGTTCACATGGGCCACAAAAAGGTAAACCAATACTTTCTAATCTGTCACAATTTTATGATCCTAACAAATGAACCAATGATCTGAAAATAGACTCTGTATGGATATACACAAACAATGATTGATATTCCAGCCTTTTTACAACTGAGATATTAGATTCTCATTCAGTTTCAATACTGTATTTCAAAACAAATAATACTTGCTTTGAACACCTGTATAGCTGTTACTTGCTCTCTAACCTAAGAGCTTCTTAGGTCAAGTTGAAAAACAATCATTATTGCACATAATTCCCCACAAAGGGAAGGCAGACAGACTTCAGATGGAGATGTTTTACTATACTAACATATTCTTAGGCCTCAACTGTAGCAACATGTTATTTCATCAGCTGCTAAGTGAGGAATTGCTGACGTCATTACTGTCCCTTCTCTCAGTGTGGCATGCACAGAGATAAAAAAGTTCTCCCTCATGCAGTGGCAGCATTTCCCTATGCGAGCTGTAGAGTGAGAGACTTCTTTTTAAATCAATGGTTTAAACATTAAATGTGCATCTCCTCTTTTATAATGGTCATCAGGGATAAAATGAAAATGTTTATCAGTTGATTAAATGACATGTTGCTCAATAAAGATTAAACAAAAGCTATGAGGCCATGAGCAATGTCAGAGACAGCTATCAAATGAAGGGAAATTTCAATCTCATTAAGCTGGTGAAATCATTGAGGCAAACACCACACCTTTTACATTGTGTGCACGTTGAAGGCTGTTTTGCCTTTTGTAATGACGTATTTGACAACTTTTAAGACATTAAAGGATAAAATGTGCTTTGCTCTACTGAATTTCACTGGAGTAAATGTTCCATTTTTAAAAATATAAACTCATTAACTATGATAACAACAGTAAGTAAATTATGCAAGCACCAACTTATTTTTGTGACTCTGTGTATCTCAGTGTTAGAACACTATCACAGTGTTGCGATTAGCAAGAAGCAGAAGCTCTTAAATAATTCCAGATTTAAGTTCAACATCTGAAAATAAATGTTACTTATAAACTCAGTGTTCCCAACCACCTTCCCTGCAGAAAATTTGCAGGGAAAAATCCACCTTTTTTGAAGTCAAAACACCACACAAAGGTAAATTTTATAGTTCACTGTAGTCCATTTATGTTTCATAAGGGATGTAAAATGTGCAAGTGCCAGTTCACAAAAGTAGGTGGAAATCCAGCCTCATTCAGGAGTGTCCTTGGCTGAAATACTCTCCACACAATTGTTACCAGATCTCACCCATCCAAAATGATCCAAACATTCATCCATATAACTCATATTCAAAAAGAAAGAAGCTAAGAAAGCAAAGCCAATCCTTAGAAACAATTTTCAGGAGACAGCCTATGCAACCTTGATTCTGCACATGCCGCTTATCTGATATGTGGTTACACAGGACTTTTTCACATCTCTTGCAGATATTCCCTGCACAGCAAGTAGCTGGTTGCACAACCATAATCTGCCATCATATCCAAAGTGAGCTTTAGGACTCTAAAATAATCACTCCAGGAACAATCTGAGGAGGAGCATAATCCCCATTTCCAGTGGGAGAGCAGGAGCAGGGATTCCTGCTGCTCTGCACCCAGGATTCAGTGAAGACATATCTTGAAGACACAAAGTATGAGGACACACACCACCCAGGGCAAATGCACTCTAACTACTGGGGAAGAATGGAGTTTCCTCAGTGAACTCCGTTGAAGTGTTTGCTTTCTAGTGGATAATTTGGAAAAAGGTGCATAGTGTTGCAGTTTTACCCTACTCTGTTAACAGAAGCACATCTGTGCCCCTGAGTGGATCACACAAATGCAAAGATGAATGAATGCTCCATATTGAGGGCCAAAGACTAGGGCAAAAGTTGCCCAAAATGTGTAGTAAATACACATTTCCAACTGGATGTAGGTGAAACTGGATAGAGAGAGCATAACAGAGGTAGGATGTCATGCACAATGACTACCACAAGCATCCTGTTCTGGAGTGGTTTTATAGTGTCAGGGAATTTCCTTCAGGAATCTGACAGGAGCAATCCAAGACATTGCAGTGCTGCCTCTCTTGGGTGCTTGGTATGCTGCAAATGTGGCTGGATGGGAATTACAGATGCAGGAGCCAGAAAATCTCATGAGGCAGAAATTTTCTCAACACCAAAATATCTTCAGAAATAAGAACTTCAAGATCTGTTTTTACAGTACAAACAATCACATGTTCAAATTCCAAGGCATCCATCCAAAGAGCAGGTAGTCTTGCTTTTTTTTTTTTTTTTNTGAGAATAGAAACTGTAATGAGAGGAGGACAGTGGAGTTGAATTTAGACCCACCACAAGAGGCTGAAATGCACTGTACAGCAGAGGAGAAGGAGGAGGGATTGCACAATAGCTCTCCATCCTCATATGTGATGAAATTAGGGAGTCCTTTCTTAAAAGTCACAGGAAGGCATTGCTGATTACTTGCGTTTATTGATATGAGTCACAGCATTTGGTGCTGTGCAGAAGAATTATCAGAGAAGGTAGCAAGTCTGGCTAGAAGGACACATGTCTGTGTATTAGCTTATAATTTCTTTGCTATGTGCTCCCTTTCAAATTCTGCCTAAAATCAGGTGAGAGAGTCCCAGGGAAAAAAAAGAAGCCAGGGTTGATTGTTGTCAGTGTTCCTGACAGTGTTTCCTGAGAAAGGACAAGTTACAGGGTGATGAGAAACAAAAATAATTGCTGCCAGAAGACTGACACACACACACACACACACAAGTAATTCATAAATCTTCACTGACACCAGTCATTAAGCCATGATCCATACCAAGTTCTTTGCATATGTTGGGTGCTTGCTTTTCAGCTGCATTTCACATGACTAAAACACAAGGGAAAGAAAGACCAAAAAGCAGAGGAGTGCCTATAAATCCACCCTGGAAAACAGGGCACATCCACTTTCTAAAACTAAGTATGAAAACCTGAGAAGCCAATGAGTACCATCAATTTTGGAGATATATGTCCACTTTTTTCAAATTAAAATTGTCAAATATAGAAAAGGGCTTCTGATTGTGTGTGTGTTGTAACATTTTTGCTACAAGGGCTGACACTGCTGCAAATGACCTCCAGTTTGCGCTGCAAACTCTAAACATCAGCCCATGTTAGAGAAATCTTACTGATAAAAGCATCTCTTCTTGCAACTGAGCCACCTGTTGTTCCATGTCCCCGAGTCTGTGTGAGCAACTCCCCACAGAGCCCTCATTTGCCCCTACTCTGACTGGGAGAGCAATTTTTAAGCATCTCACCATGTACATGTAAAGAAAATTACTTTAAAATACTGTTCCTTAAGCCAAAATTTTTCTTTCAAGACCAAAACTTACAAAGGAACAAATATAATTTACACATATCCCAGAGTGAAACATGGACAATAACCAGATAACAGACAGAAAAGTCTGTAAGAAAGTGAAAATTTTATGTTGTTGTATAATATTTAAACAATGGTTCTGCTCAAAATTACCTTTCAAAACAAACAGCAAAAGAGAACAATATTTTTAACATGGTCATTCAATCCTTACCTAAACCCTAAGGAGTGCCAGTAAATTATAAAATAAATAACATACACTTGGATTTTAAATAACTTAATAATACCAACTGCTAAAAAAATATTCTTAATGTTAACTTCATTGATGCTGCACAAATTCATCCTAGCACAAATTACACAAACACTGACTCCACAGGTGACACACAGATCAGTCCAAGCCTAGTGGAAAACCTGTTATAAAAAGATCATTTGGGATCATGATCAGAATCATAGACCCAAAAAAAGGTTTATTAATATTTAAAATACACACTATATATATGTATGTATGTATGTATGTATGGATGGATGGATAGATGGATGGATGTAAAGCAACATTGGGTTTAGATTAAGATAACAAACTATGCACATGACAGTGGAAGACTCATTGGTTCAATCCTGGGTCCTGAAATAAAAACAGAGCCTTCCTTTTCTTCCATCACCAACGTGACTTCAGTGGCTGTTCAAGACCTGTGAAATTACCTTCTCTGTTAGACTGACTCCTAGAGAGAACATCACTGTTCTCACAGGACCTGAATAGTTCTAAGCATATTCCATTATTTGTTTACCAAAAGAGAGATTGAACCTGGTTTATACCCAAAGTTAGTTAAGATGTATTAAAGACATACCTCCTCCATGGCTCTGACAGAGATACGGGAACCTCCAGACATTCCCCAAGCCCACACAAAACCCTACACAGGTCAACATATATTGAGCCTTGTTGTCCCATTTTGGTCTGGAGCCTGCCTCTTCTTTCTCAAGGACCTCAAGTTCAGCATGGGAAGGTATCCTGTCCTCCAGGCCAGGATTGGGCAGCTTCAGCTTTACCATGTTTTAGATTTCCTGACTGAAAGTGCTGCCAGTGAGGAGTAATGAAACAGGCAGCTTGTCAGAACCCTGCTCAAAAAGAGACCATCTATTTGCTGTCTTCAGCTATATATACTGAACCTTTGGCACTGGACTTGTAAGTGCAGGCTTGTGGTAAAAAGAAGCGTCAGCAAATCATTCGATTGACCAAGTCAGCTCTGACACTTATTAATGCTTTATCTGCCAAGGTTTTACAGAACAGTCTGTTCATCCAGTAGAATACATTGATTTCAGCTAATGTAATTCAGGAGATAATTTGGCTATAAACCCTAATCGCCTATAAGGGTGTGTAACACCCCTTGCCACTCCCCTGTTTAAACTCACTTAAATACAAATATAGCCCTAGCAAATGAGGAATAGTAAGATTCCACTGGCCTCAGACTAAATATAGAGATTTCATCTTTTATCAGGAAGATAAACTGGTTGTGACTCACCATCACGTTCAGTTTCCTATTGTGTATGCTTACAAAATTATACGTTTCATAATAAATGTTTCTCTGTAATAGATTGTACTCTACTATATGTTCTGACCAAAAGGATGGAGAATAAAAGGATTATAAAATCTGACCTTTAAAGTCATAAGCATAATCTGCTCACCCCAACGCCTCTAATCAGTACAGAACAAGGTCTGAAGAACATAATGTCCTTCTTATAAATGGGCTTGAAATCAAAGGTCCCTTCACCTTTTTAGTGACCCTAGATATAGTGGTCAAAAATAAAAAAAAAAGGACACTGGTTAACAAATATCACAGATACTACTCCTATCCTCATTATTTCAGCACAATCTTAACAAAACTGTTCCCTTTGAACCTTGTTGTTTTCAAAAGGTAAGTCACTTGTCACTGAAAACTGTATATAAAATCTAACACTGTATGTGTCATAAGAAATGCTGTCAGCTACAGGCTTATTGCATGCAGTGATACAGGGTGGTCAAAGTAAAGAACTAGGAGAGATCTTGCAAGTCCAGCCCCTGGAAAAAGAGGTGAACACATCATAGCATCCCTTTGTAATCTTACATTTATTGGAAGTTGATTCCAAAGGCTGTTCAATATCTTTGGATAGAAAAGTTACAAAAAAAAAAAAAAANAAAAAAAAAAAAAAGAGGTCTTAATAATGATAGGTATTAATACTTCCCTAATGTGACTTGAAATTTCTCTCAGTCTGCCTAGTGATAGAACTTGCCTTTTTCATGACCCTGTCAGGTCTATGGATGTGCTATCTCCTGATTAACCACTGGAGCAGCAACTTTTTTCTCCTTTACTGACTCCAACTAAGGATTTCCTAGCTTGTGGCAGAACCTCCTTTTCTAAGTTGCTGAAAGCATGTCCAATTTCACTCCATTTCTGCTACTCCAGTGCCTTGAGCTGCAGAGTCCTTCCTGAATGATTATATTACAGCATACCTAATCCTCCTGAGAATGTGTCAGGAATATTTAATTACCATGCAGCTAATTTTTGATCTTAATCACTAGTGGAAGAATGAAAAAACATTGTTCCTAAACTGATCCTTCAGGAACTGCCTTAGTAACCTCCCCTTAGACCACCATTTCTGCTTGTAAGCACAGCTTGCTATCATCACAATTAGATTTTTACCTAGTTCTTTGTTCCCAGAGTCATCACAGAATCATAGAATGCTTTGAAAGGGACCTTAAAGGTCATTTAGTTCCAACTTCCCAGCCATTGGCAGGGAGACCTTCCACTACACCAAGCTGCTCAAAGCCCCCACCCAGCTTGTGCATGGGTCATCCACAACTTCTCTGTGAAACATGTCCCAGTGCCTCACCACCCTTACAAAGAATAATTTCTTCCCATTATCTAATCTAGACATACTCTCTTTAATTTTGAAGCCATTATCCTTGTCTTATCACTGCATGCCCTGTCAGAAGTCCCTTCCTGGCTTCTTTGTAGTCCCTTTAGGTACTGGAGGGTGCTCTAAGGTCTCCCTGGAGCCTGCTCTTCTCCAAGCTGAACAGGCCCAACTCTCTCAGCCTGTCTTCATAGGAGAGGGGCTCCAGCTCTCTGATCATCTTTGTGGACACCTCTGGACTCACTCCAACAGGCCCACATCTTCCTTTTGCAGAGTGCCCCAGAGCTGGATGCAGTGCTCCAGGCGGTGACTCACGAGTGCAGAGCACAGGGGAGAATCACCTCCCTTGACCTGCTGGTCACACTGTTTTTTGATGCAGAAGTTGGTTGATTCATCTCCTGGGCTGCAAATGCACACTGTTGACTCACAGCCAGGCTTTTGTCCACCAGCATCTCAACAGTCCTTCTCTGCAGGGGTGCTCTCAGTCCGTTTGCCACTCAGCCTGTATTTGTGCTTTGGATTGCCCTGATCCAGGTATGGCACCTTTCACTTGGACTAGTTGAACCCCATTATGTTCTCATGTGCCCTCTTCTCAAACTTGTCCAGGTCCCCATGGATGCCATCCCTTCCTTCTCTTGTGTCAACTGCATCACTGTGTTCATGTTATATCTCCTATTTAGTTCAATTAACACATTTAGTTGTGGTCACGTGGCAACTGATCTACTGAAATTTTTCCTCTGCAAAGTTTCGTGTGCAAGCAGCTTCTATCAGGATCAAAAAATACAGTCCAGATTGCCTTACACTGAGTAAATGCTCTTTTCAAAGAATTTAATCTCGCTCTCGTAATGCAAGGTGCCAGTGGTTGTTAGCTATATATCAGTTGTTAAATATTTGCAGAAGAAAACACACTGGTATGGCGTCTTGCTCAAATGTCTTTATCAGTGTAATAGCGTGGCTAATGCCCTTGGAAGGCACAGTGCCTTTTTCTGGAGGACCTACAGCAGCAGCGGCACCAGCTCCAACATGAGCCACAAGTGCTCGGAGGTGCTGTCTACATTGCCACCCTGTGGACTGCAGCGAGCAAGCTGGGGCTGCCCTTCCCTTGTCACTGTCGCTTGTTTATTCAGCAGAGCCCCTTCCTGCCCTCTAAGGTAAGCTCCTTCTTCAAGTGATACCAGGCTTATGTTTGGCAGGTCCCACAGGTTTATTAGGGCTAATAAACCTCTATGAAATCCGTCCTCTCATGATATAGGCTGCTGCACAATAAATGTATTGCATACTGCTAATGATAAATGCAGGGGAAAACTGATCTTACACTTAGATTGGATTACTTGTGTTAAAACTTGCCTAATGACACACGTGTCTTTTTGTCTCCTACCCCTGTATTTTTAATGTACTATATTTTCAAAAGTTAAAGGGGGCTGTACAAAAAAGTAAGCCAACTTGTCTGTAAATAACACACAACTTTACAAAATCCCAATTAGAAAGGAAATAGCCCCCTTGTAAAAATCTTGTATTTTACTGGAACATAAACACATAGGCATTTGTGGAAGGATGTGGGCATACTCCTTTTCTTAGATGAACATGTCTTTCATGTCTCAGGATGGTGATGATGGTGTTATGAAAAAGTAAGAGAGGGGGTGGCAATAAAGAAAAGAAATGGCAGCAGAAGGTTATTTGGGATATCAATCAAGGCCACAGGAAGGACAGAACCATTCATTTCCTTTTGTGGGGCCAGGTCTGTTCATGGTGGGGTACCACCCGGGCCAAGGGACTCTCGGCTATGATGGGTGACCCTCAGAACGTCATGGCAGCCTGGCTCCACGGGGATGTTCCCAGCTGGGAGACGAGCTGTCCTCCCCTGCAGCTCAGGTGCAGCCCGACGCAATCCACCAAACCTGCTGCTGCTGCTGTGAGCTCCCTGTGCCAGCACAGGAACCCCTGGGCCAGCACAGCTTACCTCCAGCCCCTCAGGAAGCTATCCCACGGGGAGAAGGACTGAAAGGAGGTTGTACTGATTGGAGGACTGATTTGGGGGTTGGTCTCTTTTTCCAGGTAATGAGTGACAGGACCCAGAGGAAAGGGATTCAACTTGTGCCAGGAGAGGTTTTGTTTGGATGGGATATTAGGGAAAATTTCTTCCTGGAAAGGGTGGCCAGGCTTTGGAACAGGCTGCTCAGGGAAGTGGTGAAATCACCAGCCTTGGGTTATGAATATTCCTAATAAAGGTATTATTTAGGACTGTATTTAGCAACAAAAATAAACAAAGAAAAAGACTGGGAATCCAGTGCCAAAGACTGAAGTTTGAAGCCTTGGGTCATAAAAGATTCAGCAGATTCCTTGTGCAACAGCTTTCACATCAACTTGCTCTGCACAGTTTCATAATACTGTATTAATTGTTCTTATTTATTGTCACAATAAAACATTTGAGATAATTCAAAAGCAAACAGAAATCTTTTACAGCTACATAAAGTTTTGTGCAGCTATGCTCCTGTGAGGAGCATGGAGCTGGAACTGATCATCTTTCTGGGTCCCTTCCAATTCAAGATATTCTATGATTCTATGATTCTTCTGCCTCCATCACAGGCTGGAGGAGACTGCATCAGGGGAATTGTATTTATCTGGATCCTGTGAAGGGGAGGACAAATAGGAAGAAGAAGGACACGACTATTCTTTTAAAAAAACAATTCCTTTAATATAAAGCCATTGAGAAAAGCAGAGACCACTGGCAATACACGTTGTTTGCAACTGGGTTTCAAGTTGCAACCAATAGTTTCAGGCATGAAATGCAATATGATCCTTTCACTGTGATTATGTCATGCCTGGTATGACATAGGACAAATATGTAAATATCCAAGTATTTTCATCATTCCTTGCAATATACCAGGCTATTAGGATTAACTGCATTATTTTCTGACCCTTTTTAATACTGCAACAGACACTGGTGTGAAATCTCTTACTCTAGTAATTCTGTAGCAACATCTTACCAGCCTTAATTCTCTTTTCCTGTAAGTCAGCTTCTACTAGGTAGTCAAAGCATCATATATAGCATTACAATTACTCTTGCTTGTGTAACGAGCCTAAACCAGGAAAGGATGGAAATGTAAAGATGGTGGAGAGGGAGAAGGAGAAGGAGAAGGAGAAGATGAAGAAGAAGAAGAAGAAGAAGAAGAAGAAGAAGAAGAAGAAGTTAAATGAAATAGTCTTTGTGAAAGCCCATCTTTTAAAATAGATGTAAAAAATACAAAATCCTTTTACAAGTTGACGATGGATAACATCCCTGACCAGATGTGAAAAAAGGGGGCCCCAGGCTCAAGAGCAGACTCAAAATCTCCAGTCTAGAGGACAATAATGATCATCTTAGAAAGGGAGATACACAGGCAAAATATTTCAGTTGTTTCATTTAAGGGTAATAAACAATCGCAGGTGGTCATGCAGTTTACCTTGCCAATAAATGATCTGTAGATCTTTAACCTGATCTAAGTTTTATGCTCTGTTGTTCTCAAACTCTACCTGATAAGTAACCAAAAGGCACAGCTCTCACAGCTCCTCAGCTGGCATGATTGGATTTCCTATATGAGTGCTTGAAAGCTGCTACCACCAGCCCACAGCTGTTCAAGCAGGGATACCTAAAGACTTTGCAGATGTCCAATAAATTTTTGGAGCCTAAATTTCTTCCCATGAGATTGTAAACTTCTCCAGATGGGAGAGAAGTTCTGTGCCAATGAGTATCCCTGCAAGGGAAGAGTAAGACAGAACTGAGATGTTGTTGGAACTCTGTCCCAAGCTACTGGGAACACAACAGAGGTAGGATGTCACACACAGTGACTTCCACATGCATCCCATTCTGAAGTGGGTTTATGGTGTCAAGGAGTTTCCTTCAGCAATGTGACATGCCTAGAAACTTTCATTTCATGTTTATTGTGGAAGTAGAAGTGTTCTTAGCCATAGAAAAATTAAAGGGAACAAGCTATGAACAGCATGTCTGGTGTAGTTCATCCAGAACTAAGCTGACACTGATGCCATGCAGCCTCTTTCTCCTTTTTAATCTCCCAGAAAGAGGCACAATCTTTATGTTTGTCTATACTGGTAGTTTGACTAATATTTACTTCACTTTATATGTAAACATTTCAATGAAGTAATATCAGCTCCAGCAGCAACATGCTTTGTTGTTTTGTTCTTGTTGTTGAAATCAGGGAGGGAGATGTACTGCCTTTAATATTTCACTATATACAGTCAGAAGATCACCAAATACTGCTTTCATCTTTGAACATATCTCACCTTTGGAATAACTTGGGGGGAGGGAATACAGGTGAGGAGCATAGGTGTAGAAATACTTCTGTGTGCACCAAATTGCCTGATCACATGATCAGAGGGCTGGAGTGCTTCTTCTGTGAAGACAGGCTGAGAGAATTGGGGTTGTTCAGCCTGGAGAAGAAACAACTCATGGAGACCTTACTGCAGCCTTTCAGTAATTCAAGGGGGCTTATTATGAACAGGGGTAAATTTTTAGCAGGGCCTGTTGTGATGGGACAAGGGGTAATGGTGTCAAACTAAAAGAGGGTTGGTTTAGGCTAGACATAAGGAAGAATTTTTTTACAACAAGGGTGGTAAAACACTGGCACAGGTTGTCCAGAGAGGTGGTAGGTGTTCCATCTCTGGAAACATTCAAGGTCAGGTTGGATGGGGCTCTGAGCAACTTGGTCTGTTTGGATATGTCCTTGCTCATTGCAGGTGGGTTGGACTAGAAGAGTTTTAAAGGTCGTTTCCAACCCAAACCATTCTGTAATGGTTAGCGTGCCCCTAAATTTCTTAGTCAGTGAAGTGCTATTGGTTGGGATCAGTCTCACCACAAGTCTCTCCTCCAGCAGGCAGCAGAACACGTTGACAGGTGTAGATTGCTTCTTGCCATCTTCATTAAACGATATATCAGTGCTCTTTAATCGAGTTTGTCACAGTTTTCTTTTCCAGTGCTGTAGTATACGATGAGGTGCTAACAGGTTGCTGAGCTACACCCAAGCCCTGCCTGCCGCCTTTGCACAAAGGTCTGCCGCAGCACCCACCTCGGTGGAGACAAGTTCATCCTGGTTTGGTCACCCAACAGCACGGTTTTGCTCACATCTCTCGTTATTGCGCCCCGGAGGGGTTTGGGCCAGAGAGCTGAGACTGCGTAGCTCCAGCGGAGCTCATGGGAACAGAGCGTGGGCTGCGGCTGCTGGCTGGGAGCGCCATCAGCCACAAGGGGGAAGCAGCATCCAGCCATACAAACAGCAGACGAGCATTTTGTTCTGATCGTGGTAAATTTAGACGTGCGGTATCTCAGAAATGTAAACATGGTATGAGCACAAGAGGGAAGAGGCATTATTTTTTCAGCAGCTGGACAGCTCGGGTGATCTCAGCACAGGGCTGCTGGGGTGCATGACTATGAACAGCTGCCACCACTGCTCCCGCAATCCACCAGCTCTCTCTTCAAACTCTTCCATCCGCAGACTTGATTCCAGAAGAACATTAGCTTTCAGTTTACTTCAGTTTACTTTCAGTTTTGTTGCAGCAATCACTCAGCTGTTTTGCTGTGAAGTGGCCATTGCTACATTGCGGAGCTACACTAATTTTCAGTGCGTTACTTCTTAACAGGTCCGTCTGTTGTCTCAGGTATGCAGTGACCAGGGAGATCTCCTGGACCAGGCAGTAAATTAATGACCAATAAATGTGGGCCTTGGCATGCACACCAGCAAAGCCTTCATATCCAGCTGCACCACAACTGCAACTTGACTTTCATCCTTTCATCACAACAATAACTCAAATTCCTTTGATTTCACCACAGTAACGGAACCACTGTTTCTGCCTTGTATCCTCTGCGGAGGAACACTCACTGTTTTCTCATCCTTGCACAGGAGTGCTCAAACCCACCGTTTAAAGAGCCAGAGGATGGTGAAGGATTGTGTCAAATACAAATAGATCGAGGATCTCTTATTACAGGAGCAAGGATTTCCAGAGTGTGTGAACACTGTCCGAGAGCAACTGGACTGCAGTTCTTCACAAAGAGCAGGAAAATGAGGGAAATGAAAAGCAGCTGACATGCAGAACGAGATATCTGAGGGATTCTGGAGGAAGACAGAATATCCTACACAACATTCTCCCGAAGGAATGTCCCTAGTCTTTCAGACAGATTGTCACCTTTAACCCCACATATTTAGTTAATGCTCCACACTTGCCTGTTTAACAGTGTTCTTTCCTAAGAGAAAAGCTTTACAACAGCACCAAGACCAAAACTTTTTACGTGCCAATTAAAAAAAGTTTGTAAATTTGTAGAACCTAAAACAGTGCAGAGTTTGGAAAGTCTGAATAAAGCAACAAATTCCAGTTCTCCCATCCACCTTGCCCAAGTTACAAAACAGTGCAGAAATATGTAAAGGTTTTTATTAATTGTTATTGTTTAACAGCTGAGTGATGATTTAATAACAAAAATAAGTTCATTAAATACTTTGAAAACAGATTATTCTTGCATTCTACATATGTATATAGGCAGTTCCAAACAATTAACCAATTCAGAGCAAGTGCTGGGCAAGATAAAACTTACACCGGAATTTTCAGCATAACAACCTACGAAGGGGGAATATTTCAAAAATACATTGCATACCTATAAACGTGTTTTGGTAGAAACTAATAGGACCAGTGCTTCTAAAGCAGTTATACACTTTTAAAAAGCCTTCTGACATAACTCTTCAGTCTTAATACAACGATCTTTAAAGTGCCCAAGAACAATAGTTCAATTAGTTGTACGAATAAATGATACTTCTAGAAAAGAGAAAGGGAATACCAAACCTTTACTACATTGCATCCAACCCTGTTCAATCATGTGCGTAAGGCTTGAATGTACATATTTATACTGAAAAAATAGTATTTTACCCTGACTATAAACATTTTGAGTGATATCAGTGACGAACTACGAGAAAATGAAGAAGCACAAAACCTTTGATCTTTTAATGCTGAGTTGTACAAATTCAAGGCCTGAATCTCAAATCCACTGGCACTGACTCACTGTCTGCTTTTAGTCAGCTGAGCAGCTTAACTGCCTGCAGGAACATGTGAAGCATGTCACAGCGGGACAGTCACTTTCCACACCCTGAAGGAATTACACACGGGCTGTTATTCAAACTGATTTTTTCTCCTGGGCAGTTAGACTGTGTGCCTATGTTCAGCTGCAGCAGCTCGGCTCAGGGTGTCGCACATGAGCACCAACTCAATTGCGCTCTCATCTCCCAAGCCGCATACGCTTGGCACCCAGACAAACTGTGGCCCTTAGGTGTTTGTGATCTCTCTTTATTTTTCTCCAAGTTTATCTACTAAAACTTTATTTTAAAAAAAATCAGTATGAAAAAAAGATTAATATGGCAACACAACAGTATGATTAGTACTACCAAGGTGAGCAAAATCTCAACTGGAAAACCAAGTAGCTGGAAAACATCTATTCTGTTCAGGAATTTTGTTCCCTGTCAGATAATTCTGTTAGTAACTGTATTAAGTTGCACACACTGTTTCGTAAGATTGTCTTCTGTGCTCAGACTAAAATGAAACCAGGAGGAAATAGTAAGAGAAAAGCCCCACATCTGCAGGAGGATGGGCGTTCACTTAGTTTGGATTGCTTCCAAGCCATGGTTCTACATGATTGCCTAAAGCAAACATGTTCGTGAAGTCTAGCCCTCAGAGATTAATTGACTACTAATTAATGAACTGACAACCTACCAGCACTAATCAGTCAAGCAACAGAGAAGACTAGATGTTATAAACAAAAGGGTAAACACTGCCCCTTTGAGGTCTAAGGCTGGATTAGAAAAGAGGAAGAAAAATGTTACTATTTGAAATACATCGCACCTTTGAAAAAAAGGTAGTTCCTACTGCTAAAAGGACCCAAAGTATACTCAAAATTCTAAGAAATTTCAGGTATTGAAATTCACTGGGGTTTTAAAAATTTTTTTGTTGTTGGATTTTTTTAAATCTGGATCTGTTTATTTTCCTCTATTATTTTAGTGTACCTATTATTTTATTTTTACTGAATCTATTATATTTTACTAGCTAAATTAAAAAGCCTCCTTTCTTAAAAGTTTGCAAAGCTTGTATATCTGTAGGCTTTCATGGTCATGTGTATGTAAAGTGGTGAACCACAAGCACAAAATTTAAGAGGTGCAGAAAAGAGTATGTACTTCACTTCTGGGAGAAGGGAGACAGGTGGAGGGAGTAGTGGCTACCAGTGCAGGCTGCATTTAGGTTCCCATCTGCAAATAACAACAAGACCTGTCCAAGGAGCACTGCCAGGTGCAATGGCAAGGAGGCTCCTGCAAGCAAACCAGGTGGCAGCCAGTGCCCTGACAGGCAGAAGCAGCAGCATGGGAACATCCATAACGGTGGTACATTGTTGGGTTATTCTTAAATTATCTCCAATATATGAAAATATAACTTCCAGTTTATACACTCCCTAGAATCTGAGAATGGGTCCCAAGTGCCAATGAGATATCAGTCTGTTTCTTTATGTGTTATTTGAATTAGCATCTTTCAGATGCTTCATTCATAAAGCACTATTTGTGTATTAAGCTGGAAGACAATGCAAGACTGACCAATCTGAAACATGACAAAACTATCCCTCCCCTCAGAATACTAACACATACACACATACATTCACGCATATGTATATTTATACAATTGTACATACAGAGATGTAAGATTTATGTGTGAAGCAGCTTGCTCCAACACCATCTCCCAAACATCTGCCTCAAAATCAGTCTTGCTTAAACAAATTTTTAAAAAATAATAGTAATAAAAAAGACAGTGTTGAGACACCATGTAAAATGTCAGGGATAAGGAGCACAACGTGCTACCGCACCTGGGGGAGACAAACCACACTTCACTGTTGCTGGAGTGCCACCATTAGTAAGGGAAATCCCTCTAAACTGAGTTGTCCTGCTGCTTCGGATACCTGGGGGAGTTGGCTTATCTTTATACTGCAACACACACTCACAGAGTTTAAGAGCATGCACAGCTCACCAGAGCATCTGTTGTTAGTGAGAGGAAAGGCACCAGCACTGCACACATCCCATGCAAATACAAGTGCAAGGAGGAGGAGAGACAGCAACACAGCAGAAGAATTTAACAGCTTTGGACTACAACTGTGATTGTCCCTACCATGCACAGTGGATCACACAGAATCCCACTGCTTCCCTTACTTAGCGTTTTCCTAACATGGCCTTTTCTACCCTCTTGAATTTCTGCAGTTCAACAGCTAGTTCCCAATATCTCAGATACAGCCACATAAGCTTTCCATTTTGACTTCTGGTTCTGTTCAGCGCATTCCCACAGTAGTTATCATGTTTGAAAATATCTTTTAAGCCACTCTCCATATGTAAAGCCATAGCAACAGGATTAGTAGCTGCTTTAACTAGCAGATTTTTCTCTATTTCTAGTCTCTGACTTCTGGGTACAATCAGACTGCAATAGATGTCCTGTCTTTCCTTCAGTCCCTCTTCAAATTCTTTTAGTAAAATATTAGCTCTCTGTTGCCACTCTTCCTCTTTTGCCAGGCAACTCTGGTATAAGGTACCTTCTGCTCCTGAGTGCAAAAGGACTTGTTTTTCCCGCTCCAGCTTCTCCTGCTCCTGTTCTAGGAGCTTTCTCTCTTCTACTAGTTTGCGGCTCTGGGACACGAGGGCCTCTCGGTAACTCAGGGTCCTGTTGCGCTCCTTTTCCAGCTCCACCTCCAAGTGAGCAACAGCACGACGATTCTCCGTGATTATATCCCGGTATTTGCCTTCCAGGTCTTTTTGTAAAGTCGACTCTTTTCTGTAGTACTCTTGCTTTTCTTTTTCTATTTCTTTCTGACATTCTCTGGTCCAGATCCAACCTACCACATATAAATGAGACTTCAGATGCAAGTATAACATGAAACAACGATTAATTAGCTGTGCCTCAAATGAAGCTACTAAGTGGTAAAAAACTGTCTTTCCTGCCCTTCCCAGTGATACTCACTTCTATTTACATGTTCCCACAAAATGTGCTTCTGTGGTCCCTATTTCACAGTGAGTCACTTTAAATGTTTTCTCTGAAGTAAAATACCCCTTTTCTTTTACTTTTTAAATAATCACGCTACTTGGATTAGAGAAAGAAAATAAGAGTCATGAAGAAACGAACTGGAGGTTTCCAATGCAGATACTGCATGGAGAACTTTCTAGGCCCAGTAAATAAATACACATCAGCAACATCTGGAGTTGTCACCTGTGGGCTCTTCAGCACATCCTGTGTCCATTTTTCTTGAGAGAGCTTTGTAAATTGGAGCTTATTAAATATAGACTCAACTCCATGTATGAGAAGTGGTCATTGCCTTAGCGATAACAACAGCGTTTGTTGTTTATAGCATTACAAGCAAGAAGGCCTGGGGAGGTCGCCCAGAGGGGGCATGGCTGTATCACCGCACTCTTCAGGAGGCCCCTGGGGCCGGGGGCCCGGCGCTACTCACGGAAGGCGGCCAGGCCCAGCATGGGGACCAGCAGGGCGTAGTTCCACCGGCTGCCGTCATCGCCGGGATCGCGCCGATTGGGCAGGATGTTCCAGTTGGGAGGCTCGTTTAAGTTATTCATGAAAGCACCTGCGATGCACAGAGAGGAGACGCGGCCTCAGCAGTGCGCAGAGGGGCCGGGGCCGCTCCCGCTGCCACCGTCTCCTCCCGCTGGGGGGACTGGGAATTCTGCCCGAGCCCCTCGAACGGCGGCCCCCGCATTTGGGGGCTTGGCCGCGCTCTGAGCGGCAGCTCCGGCCGCGACACGGCATGCCGGGCATGCCGGGCCCACCGCCACCGCCATCCCCGTTCCCATTCCCATTCCCATTCCCGTTCCCATTCCCACTCCCGTCCCGCTCCCCCCGCACCGGGACCGCCACGCACGAGCCCGGGAGCGCGCGGGCCCCTGGCGCTGCCACTCACCTGCCGGCCCCGCCCCCCCGCGGGCCGGCCCATCAGCCGGGAGAAAGAGGGGGCCCGAGCCTCGGGCGCCGCCGGGGCGTGCGGGCCCTTTTTATTGCATTAACGCCAAACGTAGCCGTGAGCGGCATCTGAAATCCACCGTCTGGAGTGGCTGAGTCTGCTTTTTGTCCTAGAGAGACAATACCGTCTTTCCTTCACCCTTCTTATGTCCAAATCTTATGTCTACGAAATGGTCTTTCCCACAACTTCCCAGAATAATTTTGGCCTGTTAATTACGCTAAATTTCAGGCGCTGTCAGAGAGGCAAAGAGGCTGAATCTTAACAGTATTGGAGAAATACATTTTTCAATATTTCACCAAGGAAAAATAATGGCAGTAACAGAATTCTAGGCTTCTTTTTTTTTTTTTTTTCTTTAATACCATTAACGCTCAAAACAGGAGCTGCTTGGGAACCTTCCATTACGCAACTCTTGGGTGGGGTGGGATCGGCAGCTTCTCGCGAGGGCCCCCCCTCGCGACACGGTTGGTATGTCCCGCCAGGCCCCGCGCGTGCGCCCTTCACGCCCGTTCCCCCTCTCTCACCCCGCCCCCCCCCAAGTCTGCGGTGCGTGATGGCGGCGGCGGCGGCGGCTGCGCGGGGGCTTGCGAAGCGCTGGCTGCGCCCGACCGCGGCTTCGCGGGCGGTGAGTCCCAATCCCTGTTCCTGCCCTTGTCCCTGTCCATGCCCTTGTCCCTGTCCTTGCCCTTGTCCCTGTCCTTGCCCCTGTTCCTGCCCTGCTTTCCCGCTGGCGGCGGCCCGGCTCCGCTGTCTCCTCCGTGACCTTGACCCGCCCGGTGATCTCCCCATCCCCGGCAGGTTCGGTCCCTCCGGTGCTATTTTGGAGCGGCACCGACCTCGCAACTCGTGTCCGGAGGGCAGATTCTTGAGAGTAGGTGTCTGTGGGCATGGCTGGGCCGCGCCTCCCGGCTCGGGAAGACAGCGCCGTAGCCTGAGGCCCTGAGCAGGGTTCTGAGGGAGGCAGCGGGAATGGGATGTGCTGGGGAAAAGCCCTGGAGCAGCCTGGCAGGTGCGGCTCCATCACCGAGATAGCAAGCTCGCCACAGACTCATTCTGTATCATCAACAGCGTGTACAGCAGGACCAGGAAAGTGATTCTCGGCCCTGCTGAGACCACACTTGCAGTTCTGGGCTTCTCAGTTCAGGAAGGACATTGAGGTGCTGGAACGAGTACAGAGAAGGGCAGCGGAGGTGGTGAAGGGTCTGAGCTCTAGTCCTGTGAGGAGCAGCTGAGGGATCTGGGCTTGTCTATCCTGGAGAAAAAAAGGTTTAAGGGAGAGTTTATCAGTCTCTACAACTGCCTGAGGAGAGGTTCTAGCAAGATGGAGGTCATTCTCTTCTCCCACGCAGCTGGTGACAGGATGAGAGGAAATGGCCTCGACCTGCACCAAGGGATGTTCAGGTTGGACATCAGGAAGAATTTTGTCACAGCAAGAGTGATTAGATATTGGAATGGGCTGCCCAGGGTGGTGGTGGAGTTACCACTCCTGAAAATGTTTAAGGAAAGACTGGATGTGGCACTTAGTGCTGTGGTCTAGTTGACGTGGTGGTGTTTGGTCATTGGTTGGACTCGATGGTCTCAGAGGCCTTTTCCAGCCTAATGGATTCTGTGATTCTGGACCTGTGTGGGAAGCCAGTGTATATCTGAGTTACTTGAACCTGGCTGGTGACTGTGCCCAGCAAGGGCTGCCGAGGCGTCTGGCAGGCTTGTTACGGGGCTGTAAGTCCTGTGTGAAGGCTTGTTCTTCTCCGTGGTGAGGTGGGAGTTTTCAGTTTCTTCCCACTGTTCTCCTCCTGCATGTCCATAATGAGCTTGGGATTACAAAAGTGGGCTGTAGTTGTACTTGTGTTACAAAGCAAGCACAGAAAAGACAACTACAGAGAGAGGGAAGGGCTTAAAGTGTGTCTCCATGTTTTAGATGGCAGTGAGCTAGCCCTGATTGGACCTTCAGTTTCACAGGGGCCACGGTCTTCCTGGTAGCGTAACAATTCAGGACTGGTGCAATCAGTGTTTCCTTCAGACTTAGTGTGACATCTTTTTCTGCTTTGTGGGCTTTTGTTCAGACTCAAAGGCTGGTAACAGCAGTGTGGAACGGGGAGAGTAGCTACCTGGAGGGGAGTACTGGTAGAACTCCTTATGAATAGGTGTTAGAAACTGATCTCACTCCAAGATGACTGCAGAAACCAGAAATGTGCTAGCAAGTATAATGACACAGTAGATTTGCTGTTATGCAAGAAGATAATTTGAGGAAACTGGTATGAGAAATGATAAGACTAGGTTGTGGAAAGTGTACTGGAGTTCACTTCAGAGATGGACATTTGGAAGTAGTGGGGAGGTAAGAGCTGCTTGTTAGCATATTGTAGGGTGGTGGGACCATGAATGTAACAGCTGCTGGAAGAGGCACATGTCACTCCAGTTCATTTTAGGTTATATTTCAAATAGGGAAATGCTAATGTCACTGGACAGGTCACTAATGTGGCTTTGTGTTGCTGTAATCAGCAGTCATACATGCTGAGCTAGGCTTGTTTTTTGAACTGTCTAAAGAAGGAATATCAGGTTCTGATACATTGGAGAGGTGGAGACTAAAATTCTGATTGTTTCAATCTATCAAAGCAAAGACTGCATACTGAGTAGGTTTAGGTGTGGTGTTTGTTGGTTTGGTTTGATTTTGAGTGTCTTGGGGGCGGGAGTAACATTGCAGAAGGGTGGAACTTGAATCCTTGTGCTTAGTTTATGTATTAATAAGTAGTTCTAAATTGGTCACAAATTTCATAAAGAATAACAGAAATATCTCTGACTTTTGAAGCAATGCTCAGCTGGAATAGCATTCCCTACAACCTTTTTTGATTTTCAGCACTGCGACCACCTGAAATAATTCAAATTTCTGAGGATTACTTGACAAGGGAGTAATTTTCCATTACTTCCCATGATTCCCACAAAGCTTCATCTTTGCACAATTATGGAAAACTGCAAGAATACTTCAGCATTAATTACAGACATATTCTTCTGTCAGTGTAGCCTCAGACTGGTCTGAGAGGCTGGTCACTGTTAGTGAAGTCAGTCTGGGACATCCTCTTAACTGCAGGCTATTCTCTCATCACTCAAACTTTTTTTCAATATATGGCATAATTATAGGAAACCCAGAGGTTCATTGCAGGTAGCCCTAAAATACATTAATACTCTTGTATATGTGCTACCAGTGGTAAGTGAAGATTTGTTATAAATGTTTGCTAGCTGAGAATGGCAGAAGTCTATCCTGTGGAAACATTTGTTCCATAATAGCTGTCTTGGCTTTTTTCCGTAGTGGCCAGCGGCGTGCCAGGCTCCCACACGGAACTTACATTTCACAGTCTATGGAAAGAAAAATGCCTCTACAAAGGTTTCTGACTCGGTATGTTTGTACTTTTTGTATTGTGACTGAATGATGGCACCTAATGCTTGACAGATGTGAAACTTTGAAGCTTTTAGTGGAGTGTTGTGTTCAAGTACAATGTGAGACTGAGTTGCTGAAATGCATGGCTCTTCTTAATGACAGTTTCCACCCAAGAGAGTATAACAGATGTAGCAATTGCTGCAAAAATCTGTTGAGAACATACCTATCCTGCTTGTGTTTTTATGAAACTTGTTTGACCTACCTTGAAGTATTTGTGATCATAACAAACTGATTTATTTTTCCAGATTTCTACACAATACCCAGTAGTGGACCATGAGTTCGATGCAGTTGTTGTGGGTGCAGGAGGAGCAGGCCTGCGGGCTGCCTTTGGTTTGTCAGAAGCTGGGTTTAACACAGCCTGTGTTACCAAGCTGTTCCCCACCCGCTCTCATACTGTTGCTGCACAGGTGAGAAATGAGGCAGAACAAATGTGTAAAAAATACCTGCTGCCAGAAAGCTGATTCGGATGTAGAATAATCCTAGAATGGTTTGAGTTGGAATGGACATTATAGGTTACCCAGTTACAATGACCCTACCATGGGTAGGGATTCCACCCACTAGATTAGGTTGCTCAGGATCCCATCCAAGCTGACTTTGAACACTTCAAGGAATGGGGTACTTGATCATCTTGTTTCAAGGCCATGCTTCTTTTTATAAATATTGCATATTTAGTTGAAACTTTATGGAGGGTAATATATCATAGAATCAAACTTAATCATGATCATTAAGTTTGGGAAAGACTTCTAATATCATAAAAGTCCAACCATTAGCCTATCACTGCCAAACTTTATATTAAGTAACAGGTACATTTCATTTTGCTTTCAAGCTAATGACCTTGAAAGACACATTTTCTTAATCTCATTTGCAGTTGGTCTTAAAATCCTTATTTCCTCTTATGTTTTTATTTCACTATACTGCCTGTTTTTTCCTCTGCATTTCCAAGCATTATCAAAATGCAGTGCTGCTTCTCTGCCTACAGTGTAACCGTGAGTCACTGTGTTACACAAAAAGCAGGACAAGCCGTTGTGAAACTGAGGCGCTTCACAGCCACATTAAATCTGACTTGATTTTATTTCTTGAACACAGATGCATAACTGGTATGTGATTTTTAATAGAAATGAGGCAAACCTACCAAAGCTGTACTTGATTAATGTAATTCCAGGAAAATGGATTTTCTTTTTCAGGGAGGGATCAATGCTGCTCTGGGGAACATGGAGGATGATAACTGGAGGTGGCATTTCTATGACACAGTGAAAGGATCAGACTGGCTGGGTGACCAGGATGCCATACACTACATGACTGAGCAAGCCCCAGCTGCAGTGATAGAGGTGAGACTCATGGGATTTGATGTCAGCTGTAGTTATAAATAACACAGGCTAGCTTCCAAGGAGATCTCCTTAAAATAATTCATTGTATTGTGATGCACAAGAGTTTCCTGATGCTTGTATTTGGATTCTACAGCTGGAAAATTACGGGATGCCATTCAGCAGAACTGAAGAAGGAAAAATCTATCAGCGTGCGTTTGGTGGACAGAGTCTTCAGTTTGGAAAAGGAGGACAGGCCCACAGATGCTGTTGTGTTGCAGACAGGACTGGACATTCACTCTTACATACTCTGTATGGCAGGGTAAGCAGCTGTGAAGTAAACTTGGTTTGGGTTTTTGCATTTCCATTTACTGTTTTCTTTTTCCTTTTTCCCCCCAGAGTATAAAAAAAAAATCAAACCCAAACCAAACAAACATGTAGCTGTTCACATATGAATGAGGAATCCATGGGAATGGCTTACAGCAGTTCTGGGTTATCTTCTTTCCTGGGGCAATGTGGAAGGATGAAGAGAATAGGTGTTAATTAGTGTACACTGTCAGCTTTGTGGTCTGGTCTAGTTCTGCACTGTTAGTACTTTTGTGTCTGTTAACTAGACCCAAAGAGAATTTATGTAAACTTTGCCCCTGAAGCCCTTTTTTCCCATAATTTGACACGCAGTATTGGGGAATTCTGAAAAGATGTACAAGCCATCGGTTTTTTTCACTCATCTTCAAACTGTGAGGTGGGGGAAACAAGGTGTAAATGAATTAAGGTCTATTGTGCATTCCTGAGCTTGTTCTGTGGCGACTAAGTGACTAGTGTTCCAGCATGTCTGCCTATTAATTCTACATACTGTAATTGAAGGAAGTGCTGGCTGTTTGAAAATGGTAGTGAGCTACTTGAAACCAGAAATCCAAGTACCTGGTAGCTACTGTTTTTTAGTTACGTGGTAGCCAGCCAATTGCTCTCCTCCAGGTTCACAACGTGTGTGCTGCTGCAATACAAATGCTCCGTGCTGCCAAACGCTGCTCTGATCCCTGAGGGCATGAAAGAATGTTTGACTCGATGCCTGCTGCTCCTGCTGGTTTATTGGGCTCCTGGAGGTGTTTCCCATTTCTCTGGGAGAGCTTAGGTGCAGCGTGCTTGTGCGCGTATGGAGCACTGGAGCTGGCTAGTATGTTGCCAAACGTTGAGTGAAATGACAAGTCCTGCTGCCTAGCTCATGACTGCTCAGAATTAAGTGTTTTTGCCTCCTGTATTTTAAAGATAGACTAGATTAATTAGCAAATTCTTTAATAAATAGTTATGAGGAAACAGTCTTCCCTGAGAGTTGGTGGGGATGTTTTTTATCCTGGTACAGCCCATGTGCATGACAGTTTTGAAGAGAGGTTACTTTAGTAAAAGTTCCCTTTCTAATTTTCCGCCAGTCTCTACGATATGATACAAGCTACTTTGTTGAATATTTTGCCTTGGACCTGCTTATGGAGAATGGAGAATGCCGTGGTGTTATTGCCCTCTGCATTGAAGATGGAACCATCCATCGTTTCAGAGCAAAGAACACTGTCATTGCCACTGGGTAATGTAACATTTGTAGTGAAGGACAAAAACTTGGCGGTGTTACCAGCTGGAAGTTTGTGTGCTTGTACATGTATTCAGATACACAGTGTGGAGAAGATATATTGACTGACAAAACATAATTTATAGGTTCATTCCCCCACACTTAAAGGAATGTAACTGAATTCAGTCATTCCCTCCCATGAAAGAAGGCACATGCTAATTTTGTGATCAAGTATAAATTTAGTATAAGTTCGACTTCTAGAACAATGACATAAAGTAGGAATGTGTAAGAGTAATATATGTTATTCAGATGGTCTTCGATTTTTAAAACGTGCTGTTTAAAACAGACATTGTTTAATTGCAGTGTCTGTCTGCAGAGTTCTGAATTTCCTGTAGGAAACAGCTTTTGTCATAATTCCAGGGACTATTTCATTAAGATATTGCCACTATAATTCTAACTGTTCTGGGATGAAATTATCATAGTATGGAGTGTAACTTAAAATTACTTGGTTGCAAAGTTTGTGTATTTTTATTAGAATGCCATTTGCATTAGTCTTTTGCTTCTTATGGCTGTCTCCTATCTATTTCAATATGAAAAATATTTATAAATCTATCTGTAAAAGATACACTTATAAATAAATTTATAAAAGGTTGCCTACGTAATTTGTCTTTCTGATGCTTGTGTACTTTGAGGTACATAGAATATGTACATTGCTATTTCTTCTGAGAGTTTGTCCTGAAATTGGGCCGATTCACTGTTCTTGATAATGTTGGAGGCTAACCTAGGTGTTTGCAGCATAATAATTCATATTTAATACCTGGGCAGCCAAGTTTTTAAATCTAAAAATATAAAACCAAGGCCATATGGAGGATCTAAACCATCGTAACATGCTATTCTTATCAACTGCTAGTGATAGTTCAAATGAAACAATGGTATGGATTGAGAAAACTTTCTGAAATAACCCTTTTTTTTCTGTCAGAAAGGCTTCTGATGTTAACCTAACTATCCTGCTTTGGAATTGGTATTCTTTTTCTTGAAGCTTGTCACCAGCCATTTTTCAAATATGGTTGAGCAAAACAGGGCTAAACCTTTGCTTTCTTTTGGTTGAACTAGTACAGGAGATGGTAAAACTTCTGCACTTTTCCTATTAACCCTTTTCTCTATTTCCACTCTTATGCAAACAGCATAGTTTAGGACTGTGTTCTAGTGATGTTCTAATTTTTCTTCCTGTTAATTCTGTTAACTTTTGTGTTCCCTAGTGGGTACGGCCGCACTTACTTCAGCTGCACATCTGCTCATACCAGTACTGGTGATGGCACTGCCATGGTCACACGAGCTGGGCTTCCTTGCCAGGACTTAGAATTTGTGCAGTTTCACCCTACAGGTACAGAATATGAAGTAATACTTAAAACGTTATTTTCAATGAGTTGAACGGATTTCTGTGTTGTTTTAAAATGTCACAGAATCACACAATATGCTGAGATGGAAGGGACCTGTCAGGTTCATCATGTCCAACTCCTGGCCCTGCACAGGACACCCCAAGAATTACACCATGTGTCTGAGAACAGTGTCCAAACACTTCTGGAAATATATCTGGCTGGTACTGTGAGTACTTCCCTGGGAAGTCTGTTCCAGTGCCCAACCAACCTCTGGGTGAAGAACCTTCTTTAATATCCAATCTAAACCTCCCCAAATAAAACTTCAGGCCGTTCCCTTGGGTTCTGTCACTGGTCACCAGAGAGAAGAGATCAGTACCTGCCCCTCCTCTTTCTCCCTAGAGGAAATTGTAACTGTGATGAGGTCTCCCCTCAGTCTCCTCCAGGCTGAACACAATTTCCCCTCAAGGCTCTTCTCCATCCTTGTGGCTCTGCTTTGGATGCTCTCTAATAGTTTAATGTCCTTCTACATTGTGGCACCCAGAACTGTTCCTGGCACTCGAGGTGAGGCTGCCCCAGGGCAGAGCAGGGCAGGACAATCCCCTCCCTTGCCCGGCTGGTGATGCTGTGCCTGATGCACCCCAGGACAGGGTTGGCCCTCCTGGCTGCCAGGGCACTGCTGGCTCATGGTCAACTTGCCATTGACCAGGACCCCCAGGCCACTGTCCATGACACTGCTTCCCAGCATCTCATCCCTGGTCTGTACAGTCATCCAGGGTTGCTCCATCCCAGGTGCAGAATCCAGCACTTTGCCTTGTTTCACTTCATGCAGTTGGTGATGGCCCAGCCCTCTTAATTTGTTGAGGTGTGTCTGCAGGGCCTCCCTGCCTTTGGGGCAATCAGCAACTCCTCCCAGTTTTGTACTGTCTGCAAACTTGCTCAGTATCCCTTACAGTCCTGTGTGTCCAACTCATTTATGAAGAAGTTGAAGAGCACAGGGTCTAAGACAAAGCCAGGTGGAACCCTTCTAGTAACAGGTCACCAGCCTGATGTCACCTCAAGCATGATGTACTCAAGTCAGTTTGCACTTTTCTGCAGCACTTGAGACGTGTTTAGACCTATCTGAAACTGCTGTTGAATATAAATTTGAGAGTAAGACATAAAAGGTGAGAAAGGTCTCAGCTGTTCTAATTTAAAGAGCAGTGTTAAATATTTTAGGTGCTGTCTTTACAACACTAACAGGTTTTATGAATTACAAGCTGAAACCACCTCTTAAACTTATATTTTCATTGTCCTTAATATTTTAAGAGGTTTGATACTAGATATGAGAGCAATGGGATAGGTGCAAATGTTAGGGAATTATATACTAGAATCTTCAGTGAAGTGAGGTAGTTGAAGTTAAAGTATATATTTAGAACTGTGGTTTTATAGCACGGGATCAGTATCGAAACTGTGAACAATGATCACAAACTAGATTTCTTTTGTAGCTAGTTAAATGCTTCATTTTAACTCATGGCTGATTTTTTGTAAATGGTTTGTGTAATTTTACAATGTTACTGTTATATCACAGAGATCCCATGTTCATTTGACTTAATTAAGGTTTTTCTAGTTAAGAAGCTTCATTGCTTGTGTGATAATTCTGTAGCTTTTAAGATAATTATCAAGTGCATGAGTTAGTTTGCATTTTTGTTTTCTGTGATGGCCAGTGCTGCAGAATAACAGGTAGGCCTTCCTTCTCTAAAGGAAACAGAGTAAGCATTTATGTTCCACAGGATTTGAAGCCATCCTGTGCTGCTTTAGCACAGGAGAAGAGAGAAAAAAACCGAGCAAATGGACTTCGAGATAATCAATGTTGAGTTTATTAAAAGTCTTTAAAATAATTGCTGAAGGCCTACAAGGTCTTCATAAAATTCTCCTGACATATTGATAGGTGCAGATCACTTCCAGTTTTAATATTTGAAATACAGTGGGTATTCCAAATCAACTTGCTTACCTTTCAGAAAGACTGTTTGAAAGGAATAACAACAGTTTTTTCTGTGTAGTCTTTGGGGACAGTTCCTGATGATATGGTTAGGGTGGAATAAAATCTGCCCCTCTGATCTACGTGTCTTATTTTGAGAAGGCCTTGTTTATTCAGTGTTCATCATCTGGATTGTGAAGCTTTGTGGAGAAATCTCCATTGATGGCATTTTTGTTCTTGAGCAGGTATCTATGGGGCTGGCTGCCTTATCACGGAAGGTTGTCGTGGAGAGGGAGGTATTCTGATCAACAGTCAAGGTGAAAGATTCATGGAGAGATACGCACCTGTTGCCAAGGATCTGGCTTCAAGGGATGTAGTGTCTCGTTCTATGACCATAGAAATCCGTGAAGGAAGGTTAGTTAACTGCTCTTAACAAAGCTGCAGAATGAGTACTTAATCATACTAGACAGTGAAATGCAATAGTTCATTTGATAAGCACATGGTAATTCATGGGAGTGAGCTTTAATGACTCTCTGTACAGCTGATCTCTGTACAGCAGAAATCTTTCTCGTTAATTCCTAATGATACTGACGGAGAACAGATGATGTTTGAATTCAGTGTGTCTAGAGACAGTTGCTCAAACAAGTTTAATGCGTATGCTATACTACAAACAAAATAATTTGGTGCTCTGTTCTCTTGACTAATTATCCAATTTTTACAAATTTCTGCAGAGATGTAATAGTTTAAAGTCTTAAATAATGTAAAAAGAAAGCTGGGAGTTGGAAAAAGGCCTCAATTCATCCAAATGCCACAGTCTTAATAAATAAGCTAGATAACAATTTTTGTCAGATAACATTTGAAAAAGAACAAATGAAGAAATGCTACTAGTGTGTGTAAATTCCTATTATGTATTCCAGTGTTGCTTCTTTTTTACTAGGGGTTGTGGTCCTGAAAAAGACCATGTATACTTGCAGTTGCACCACTTGCCACCACAGCAGCTGGCAACCCGCCTCCCAGGGATTTCCGAAACAGCCATGATATTCGCTGGAGTTGATGTCACTAAAGAGCCCATCCCTGTCCTGCCAACTGTGCATTATAATATGGGAGGTATTCCTACTAACTACAAGGGACAGGTAAGGAATACACATCACTTTCGGGCTGTATTTTCATCACCATACTAGGAAATTACTTTCCAAATAGAAAAGCATTAAAAATGTTCTTTGTAAATGTAAGGATGATTAATACAATTTTAAATAATGATATAATAATGATGTCAGAGTACTTAAAACACACAATCTTTTTGGTTTTTTTAAAATACCTTGATAACCATGTTCCAGTCCATCTGGAGATGCAAGAATTCCATTTGCAAGAAACATCTAAAATGAAGTTACTGTCAGGTCTGACAACAATTCTGTGTTCGTTGAGCTTAGGATAATATAATTGAACATAGATCAAAGTAGGGCTCTGTTGCATTCTGTGACATGAGTTAATGTGTAGTATTCCTCTGTAGTTCATGTAATCTAAACACTAAATCAGATCCTCCAACTGACACTAGTTGGAAATCACTGTGATGGTGTCAACTGAAGTCTTCTCTTTGTGTATTGTACTTGTTAAATTTCAGTGTAAAATTTTGCCTTAGAAGCGTGTGCTGATCAGACTTTATTTCTTTGCATTTCTGACTTGCTGCAGAGTTGTAGTGAGCATATATAGGTAAATTTTTGAGTTTAGTCCCATTTGTATTTACGTACTGTATACATTACTACTTGCCCTTTAGAACTAACTGTGTTCAGAGGGGGAAGAAACTTTAGGTTGTGTTCCATCCTTACATGCACTTGGCCTTTCAAATCAGGAGGATTGCACTGTTAGAGAGTGTTTAAAAAGCTGAGTATTAACGGAGGGTGTGCAATGTCAGGTGATCACACACGTGAATGGTGAGGATAAGGTGGTGCCTGGGTTATACGCCTGCGGGGAAGCGGCCTGCGCGTCCGTCCATGGCGCAAATCGACTCGGAGCAAACTCCCTTCTGGATTTGGTGGTCTTCGGTCGTGCTTGTGCCCTGACCATTGCAAATACGTGCAAGCCTGGTAAGTCTTGCTTTTCTGGAGACATTTGCCTGTATGATGTCATTTCTGCCCAACAAAGAGTTGTTGCTACCTTTAGAATAATAGACATAGGCTCTTACTTGTTAGAAAAGGAAGAAATCTGTGTTTGTGCTTTTTGTGGGCATGTCCATTGCCATGCAAATGTTTTGACATTACTGTTTCCTTTGTAATTGATCCTTTTAAAACTAGAACTGGGTCAAAGCTATTGGCAAAAGCAGCTGGGGTTTTTGACAAATTAACACAGAATATTGACCGTGAAGACTGACTTCTCTATGTCCTGAACCATCTTCTACGTCAAAATGTAATCTGTCTTACACTTGGTACTTTTGAATAATGGAATTTGCTGCCACCTTGCTGTGTGTAATTATAAGAAGGACTGACATGCAAGTGGTAAGAGCTAAAAATTGCAGTATCTAATTCCCTGGATTCTCACTGCTGAATATTATATATTTTTAAATAATCTGGTTCAGCAGCAATTGTTGACCTGAGAAAACTAAGAAGCAAGCCCTCCCTTCCAACCCACAACAGAATACTGGAAGTGGCAGTTACATTGCCAAAGCAGCTGGAGTCCACAAGTTTTCTTACTGCTTAATATCCAAACTGCACCAGCTGCAGAGACTGATGATTCCTCATGAAATCAGCCTAGGTCTTGTGGTGCCTATTTGGTCCGGCTTTGTGCCAACATTTTTTTTAATCTTTCTGTGGCTCTTTAGAGTTAGAAACTGTAGAGAGGGATTTATTAATCTGAATACAAAGCTGCACGTGAGATGAACTGTGCTGATCAGACACTGTGTTTGCTTTGTTGCCCAGTAACTCGTGGGCACTATTAGAGGCAAGATGCAGAGCTCATGTCTAACTGCCAAGCTTATTGACTGGTCCTGGTCCCTTACAGATCCAAGAAAAAGTGAGAGGTTTGGGAGTGAAGAGATAAGGAAAGCATAGCAGAAGGTGGTAAGGGCCACAGGCTTAGTCCATAGTTTAGAAGAATTTTCATCAAGTGCTGCTTCGCAGGAATGAACAGGAGAATTTTGCCAAACCTATAAAATCTTTATTAATTGTTATAGAGAAGAATGGGATTCATATTCCATTGAGAACTTCAAATACATGGATGCAGTTGGTGGGACTTCAGGAAAGTGATGCTTAGTGTGCACTTCAGAGGAAGACAAAAGATTATGTTTTACTCAAATCTGATTTTTAGTGATTATTTGTCTGTGAAACGGCCAGAAACCAAACCCAACCCTGACTACCAAACTTACTGAAATTTTCTTGTTAGGAGAGCCAGTCCCCCCCATTAAACCAAATGCTGGTGAAGAGTCAGTTGCTAATCTTGACAAGTTAAGGTTTGCTAATGGAAGCATAAGGACCTCAGAAGTGCGACTTAACATGCAGAAGGTAAGCCTGGGGAAGCTCTCAGGGACAGGGTGGGACAAGCTGCAAGCAAACAGTGGGGTTTGGTGATTTGGCAGAGTGCACTTCAGGATTTACCATGCAGAAGTAAAAGGTGTGTGAGGAGATTGTGTGTGCAGCAAAGGTTGTGTCTTTACACAACCTTTACACACTTTCTAATTAACTTTAGTTAATTCCTTCTTCCCTTCATGGTTATTCCTTTGTGTAGTTTACTTGCTGTGTGATAGAATGACGTTTCAGTTGTTTGAGGTGAATGGAAGAATGTGGGGTTTTTCAGGCTGCAGACGAGTTTGAACTCAGAACAGCTCTGCATCAAGCTCTTCTGGAACTAAGGAAGTTACATGCTTTCATTTGCAGCATATCAAACTGATTTTGTTTTACTATGTTGCAGGCAATGCAAAACCATGCTGCAGTATTTCGTACTGGTTCTGTACTCCAAGAAGGCTGTGAGAAACTTAGCCAAATTTATGGTGATCTGGCTCATCTAAAGACTTTTGACAGAGGTAATTTGATAGCAAAGAACACACTTTGCCCAGAGTAGTCTGGGAAGAGTGTTGGTGGTTTTGTTTTTTGGTTGGGGTGTGGTGTGGTGGGGTGGTTTTTTTTGTTGTTGTTATAGTTGTAGTTGTTGGTTTTGTTTTTGTGGTGTGGGTGGTTGGGGTTTTTTTTNTTTTTTTGTTTTTTTTGTGTGTGTGTGTTTTGTTTTGGTTTTTTTTTCCTGTAAAGCGTTCCTTGAATCTTTGACCGAAGATTTTGACCATTTTGAATTTTTCAAAATATTTTGTAGAGCCCTGCTTAATAAACATGATAAAATACTTGACCTTAGTAATAATTTTATGGCTGCATAATGTTTCAAATAAGCAGAGATTGAAATTGGATTTAAATGTGTAAGGTACAAACTGCCCTCAGAACATGATGTGAAGTTGTCCAAATACTAAGATGAATGATGAACTTTGTCAGTATCTTCTGAAAAGGCCAGGGAGTTGCAAAGAGGTAGCAAGACTATTCATAGGCTGAACACTCAGTTTTCATCCTCCAGCTGGGCAGATCACAATGCAGACAGATACTGCCGTGTCTTGTGGTACATCTGAAGAGAACTTGGTTATTTAAGTGCAGCTGATGATGCACCTTTGGTTTGCTCACATGTATTTCTCTTGTTTGTAGACCATCTTCCATAGCATTTTAATATTTTCCCAGGTATTGTGTGGAACACTGACTTGGTGGAGACCCTCGAACTGCAGAACCTGATGCTTTGTGCTCTACAAACCATTTATGGTGCTGAGGCTCGCAAAGAGTCCCGGGGTGCCCATGCCAGAGAGGATTATAAGGTATAAATATTTTCTGTGGCCTGCATGTAAGATTGAATCTATTTGTTATGTGTCCTCAGATGGATTATTTTAAATTTTTAACTTCTTCAAAGTACATTCTTCAGTGTTAAGATTAGTATTTGTTTGGGGTCCTATCTGTTCTCCTTTGTCTCTCCTTATTTGTTATTTATGAAAGGACCAATATATGGAATGATCTTAAGAAGAGTTGTTCCATCTGCACATCTAAATGAATTAGAGACCTCTAAACCAGGACTATAGTAATAATACCATGGATGCATAAACAGGACATAAAGATGCATAAACAGAATAAATGTCCTATGCAAGGAAAGTTACCTTAGAGCCCTTGTTAAGCCTGAGCATTTCAAATTGGACAGGAGCAGTGTTAAGAGAAAGCCTGTGGTCTGTCCAGAGACATGCTGGGTGACAGGTGTAATTGAAACACAGCTAATCTTGTGGCTGTAAAGTGATTTGCAGATACAACTTCTGGTCTGTACTAATCTCATTTTCTCCCTAGGTACGGGTAGATGAGTTTGACTACTCTAAGCCACTCCAAGGCCAACAGCGGAAGCCATTTGAGGAGCACTGGAGGAAGCACACCCTGTCATACGTGGATATCCCAACTGGGAAGGTACTTGGAGCTTGGTGCTTAAGGATCTTTTTTGTTGTTAACAGCTGTTCTCATAAACAGCCTTGGAAATTGTGATAATCCTGCAAATGCCTGTCACAAAATTGAACACTTACTCTGTTGTTAAGCAGTAGGCATAACTGAGAGAAGTTACTGTTGATCTTTGGGGAGTGACTTTGCTATTTGAGCTGGAATTTTGTTTCCCCTTGTGTGAGGCTTGTTCAAAAGCTTTTTTCTTCTAAGGGTGACAAAGCCAACTGTTGTTGAGTGTTTTTTAGAATGGCTTTATGGTATTTCAAAGACAGAACTGAATTCTAACCCTATAAAAAATCTTAACTGTTGGGGTTTTTTGGATGTCATTCTCTGAATCCTGTTGTCCTAAAGTTCTTTCTCCCTTTTGCTTTAGGTTACCTTGAAGTACAGACCAGTGATCGACAGAACTTTGAATGAGGAAGATTGCCAGACCGTCCCGCCAGCGATCCGCTCATACTAGCAGCTTCCCTCTCACTTGAAGCCCTCTCCCAGAGGGGCCAGTGTACATAAGCATAGCACAAGCAAACCAAAACAGTGTGGGCACGTAGCAATGAATGGAAAATGCTGACAAAACTTTTCTCCAGCTTGTATTCTGTTGTGGCTTACTGTACATTTATTAAAAGTGGAATGCAGAACAGCTTATGTTCTTTCACCCATCTGTCAAAAGGGACAGTGAAAACACAGAATGTGTCTAAATAAAGTCGTTATAAGTCTTGTATTTGTTGGAATATGCTGATCTGTCTATAATTACAGTGCTCTTATTGTGAATGTATAGTTGTTTCTGTATTTTAAGAGCAAGAAGTGTGGTGCTCAGTGACAGGACAAGGGGCAGTGGGCACAAACTGAAGCACAGGAACTTCCATCTAAATATGAGGAAGATGATCTTTGCTTTGAGAGTGGCAGAGCACTGTAACAGGCTGCCCAAAATGGTTGTGGAATCTCCACACAGCCTGCCTGGATGTGATCCTGTGCAACCTGCTGTTTTAGGGGGTTCGACTAGATGACTTTCAGAGATCCCTTCCAACCTCAGCTATTCACTGCAATAGTTTTAGACAAGATGGAAATGCTGAATTTTGTGATGTGGGGACTTAAGCATCTCACTTGCTGATTGGAGGCAATATGGAAGAAAATACGATGCAGTAGTAATTATAACTTTGTATTGTCATGCTGTTTTATTGAATGAAAAAGAAGACTTTCACTTACTTCCTCTGACATAGACTAATATAATATAGATAACATAGAATATATTATTATCCAGTCTTTACTGTGTCTGGAACTTCTGAAGCCATTTTAGTGGCATGCTCTGTGTATTTCCTCGACCGTCTTTTCTCACTTGAGCCAAGGGGCAGAAGACTTGCCTAAATATTAAAAGCTTACAAGACTCGAATTCAGTGTGCATTTAGTGCCAGGATGTAACTTGTAAGGCATTAATAGAGCAGCTTCTGGCAGCATTTCAGTGAATAACACAGTTCTTGTAGGACTGAAGCATACTTATGTAGATTGCAATTGAATGAAGCATTCTCGATGTTTGATTAAAAAAAAAAAAAAAAAAGTTTTCTTAACGGCTGAATGTTGGCTGCTCTTGGAAAAAAACCAGAACGTTGGAAAACCTGAAATGTTGGAATGTTGCTGATGGTGGGTGGAAAAATGGAATATGCTTTCTTTCACTCTCGAAGGGTTTCTGCAGGTAGGACCAGGGAGAGATGTAGACCATTGGAGCACTCTGCCTGCTGCGGCAGGAAGCAGAGAGGGAGCTGTACCTTGACTTGGCTTTTTTTAATAAAAGGAGCCTTGACTGTCGTTAGGAAAGAGGGAATAAGGTTTTGTGCATCTTTGAAAAGGCTACAGAACAAGACAGAAGAGTAAGACAGAACAAACTCGTACACTTTTTTTTTTCCCCCTCGTGGTGAAATCGCTGTTGCAGTGCTTTTCCCGCCGCCCTTCGCCCGGGGCAGGCAGGTTTTCCCAGGCCGGGCGGACGCACCC
>VZTR01003484.1:184015-200084 GCA_013400775.1 Chaetops frenatus
TCCTCCTCTCCCGCCCGCCGCCCCCGCTGCCTCCCGGCCGCTGGATCCCGGCGCCGCCCCGCGCCGCCATGGTGAGCCCTGGGCGGGGAGCGGGGAGCCGTGACCTCTAAGTGCCACCGCCGGCCGCCGCCGCCCTCGCTCCGCCCCCGCCCCGCAGGGAGCGCGGAGCGGGCGCTGACAGGGGGAGCGGCGGCTGCCGGCCGCGTCGGGGCTTTAATCCCCTGTGTTGCTCCGTCGGGAGCGCGCCGGCACCGGGAAGACGAGTCCGCCATCCCCTGCCGGGCTTTCGCGGCCCTTCTCCCGCATCCTTCCTGCGGCCGCGCCCGGCTGGGCCCCGCTCGGCAGCCGCTCCCGGGCAGGCCGGGATGTGCAGCGCGCAGCTCTCCCGTGGCGCTGCCCGCGATGAGATTCACGCTCTGAGCACGGCCCGGAGCCGCCGCGGTGTGGCCGGGCAGGGCAAGCATCCTGCCGGGAAGCAAAGGGGTTGGTGCAGGACCTGCTTCACGGAACTGCGCTGTGCGGCAGCTGCTTCCACAGGAATTTTGGGCGCTTTCTTGGAGCTGTTGAGGTGCAAATAACAAAAAGCGGTATCCGCACAGAAATGGGAATGGGAATATTCGTCACTGGAATAGCTTTGAGGTTGCCTGAAAACTAGAAAGCTTTCAGCTGAGAACTGCCCGGTAGTTGCTAGCAGGCATCATCAGCAGATGTTCGTGTATAATCAGTTGATTGTCGGGCTCAGACGCGAGTAGGACTCGATTGTTGCATGCGGTTCGACATAGAAACTGAAACACTGGATAAGGAACTTCAAATCTCAGTACTAACACGTAGGATGTTGCATGGAAGCCTTGGTCTCAGGTGCATGTTTGCGAGTTCACTCCTTAAAACAAGGAGGTAGTTCAGAATATCAGAAGAACTTAAGCAGAAAGTGGTATGTTTGGGATTTTATCGATTCCTTAGTTTGCTAAATTAGTTAATAAATTTATCTAGAACATTACTTTCCAATCTGTGATATTGATTAAGGTGTAAAAAGTAGCATTTAAAGCTTCCCAACTCAGTGAAAAAACTCCAGGGTGGGTGAAACTTACCTGCATAAGAAAACTAGTGTCAGAGCAGAAAATGTAACTCAAACCACTGGCCTGTTGGATGGCTCCCTTTTCTATTTTGCCATTTGGCATCATCTGAGAAAAAACATTACAAATCGTGGCCTTCATTCATTTACTGAAAACCTGGTTATTTATGAATCTGATCTGCAATCTTACATGAAAGACGTGTTTTGCTCTTTGCAGGTCAGAAATGTGACCAGTCCTGTGTGTGAATTCCTTGGGTTTAAATAACAGCACTACTTAAAACATCCTTCAGTGGACTTGGAAGTCAACCAGCTGTTGAATTCTTACAGGAAAAGTTCCATGTGTTTTTATGTAAAAGAGGAACCACCAAAAGAACTACTGACCAGTATTTAAATTTTAAAAACCAGCCGCCCAACAAACCCAAGCCATCATTTTTTGGTGTTCGTAGAGTTTTGTTCAGTAGCGAGAGTTGTTTTGAAACACATTGTGTATGTAGATACAACCAAATACTCATGCTGTCCTGGTATGTTTATGGTGTTGCCTTTACTTAGAGCTAAATTGCACAAGATGTTTCAAATCGAATTGTTATAATGGTCCTTCTGTAGCTGAACATGAATATTGGGCTTTGGGTTCTAAAAGGTAAATTTCGGAATTTGTGACTCAAATTATGTTATAAAAGAGAAATGATGCTTAAAAATGGAAACATTCTTCATCTGCTAAAGGAGAGCAGTAAAACATAAATTGCACATTCTGATGGCCTCTAAAGATTGCTTTTCACATGCTAAAAATGATGGTTCTTTGAATTGAAATACTTACACCCAAAAGTTGCTGCATCCATAAATCAGAATGTAACTTTCCACAGGAAGCATTATTGCAGCAGTTCTGCCATTTGAGTAGCTCCAGTGTGTTATGGTGCAATCAGTTCTGATCAGTTCCCTGCAACAAGGCAAAAGTACAGTTCTGTTTGCCTAACTCTGTAAGCTTTGCACTGTGTTTGAGTTCTAGCAATTTTGGAGGGCTGAGTACACCTTGTCAGGCTTCCTAAGGGAAAAAAAAAGTTTTGTAAACATGAGGAATAGTGGTTGTGAGCAGAGCCTTGCTGTAGCTAGGATAGAAACTGGGTGAGCACAGGAGTTTGCCTTGGCTTGTGGCAGAGTTTCCAAGTTTCCTTTTGGCTTCTCCTGAGGCCCAGGATGGGGGGGTAGAGGGCTGATGGTGTGTGCTACTGATGCACCATTTTACAGCTGGTCCTCTGGGTAAGGAGGTGACTGCAGAAACCACTTTACATAAAGGAACTGGGACTTCAGCTCATAAAGCCACTCAAGAGGTTGAATTCTGGCTGAGGAGCGAGAGAATCATGTTTGTTACATTGACATTCAGGCAGTGGCTGCTGCAGGCTGCTACACCAGTCTGAGTAATGCTGCAGCTCAGTTCCTTCAGTCTGCATGAAAAACATCACTTTGCTTTCCTACCTAATGGCACCTGTTACACTAGGAGTCAGCAAATGACATTCTTATTCAAGCACCTCACTGTGTTAACTTCTTTGGAATTTATGAATGTGGAATTGGCTAGGAAAGTTGGTTTTTTTAAGTAATTATTTCATTGTTGAAAGGTACTTGTACGAGGATATACTGATCCTATTTATCTTTGTTTCACCATTGTTGACATTGGAATTATGTAAGCTTGGGGAATCAGTTGTGCAACTGCTAGCTTTTTTGTCTAAAAGGTAGTTTAACTTTTTATATTGTTTGAGGTTGAATACTTTCAGTTACTAAACCACTGATGATATTGAGAGCTGGGCTTGGAGCTGAATAGGTTCTGCTTATCCAGCTCTATGCAAGCTTGGCACTGTGTGCTTTTACAAGGTGTCCAAATGTCAAAAGTGGGGATTTTAAAGGCAGTGATCTCAACTGTTGGAATATTAATGTTCACACATGGATGGTAAGACCCATAAGCATCCCAATTAAACATTTTTGGTAGTTACATACTAAGGAAGCATTTACTATGGTCTGTTTCTTTTTACCATGTAAATAAATGAATGCTAAGTGACTCAAGCAGGATAAAGAGGATTAAGGAACATAGGAATGACTGTTCCACACTAAGCTTTCTATTCTTGTGGAGTCAGTGCCTAGGAGAGCATCAGCCAAAACACAAGATGTGGGGAGCAGGACAGCCATGTGAGAGCTAACCCTTGTTGTGGGCTGGGCTGCAGTTTCTTCCAGTGCACATGCACCACCTCCTCTGGAGTTCTCAGGGTGAGCAGGGTTGGTGTCTCTGGTATGTGGCTGATGGTCCCTGTTGGCTGGGAATGATGCTTAGGACAATAAAAGGGCTAGGACACTTCCCTCTCCCTGCTGCAGCTTGCCATCCATGGGGATGCAAACCTGGGCAGGTGGAAGGTCAGGGCTGCTGGAGAGGGTGTTCTGGCCAATACCCAGCTGTGCTTTTGTCCAAGAACACTGAGACCCACTAAAGAGGGAGCAAGTAAAATGAACCTAGAAGAGGGAGGAACAGTCTGACTTCAGAATGGACTTCTAGGGGAGAGTAAGAACTGTGTGAACATAGACGATGCTTTCCCCATGTTCTGTCCCAAACTCTGTAGGTACTCAGCACTGGTGAGGCCACACCTTGAGTCCTGTGTCCAGTTCTGGGCCTCTGAGTTCAGGAGGGACACTGAGGTGCTGGAGTGAGGGCAGTGGAGCTGGTGAAGGGTCTGAAGCACAAGTCCTGTGAGGAGCAGCTGAGGGAGCTGGGGGTGTTTAACCTGGAGAAAAGGGGTCTCGGGAGGACCTTGTTGCTCTCTCCAACTCCTGAAATGAGGCTGTAGCTAGGTGAGGCTTGGCCTCCTCTCCCAAGCAACTAGTGACGGGATGAGAGGAAACAGCCTGAGACTGCACCTGGGAAGGGTCATATTGGACATCAGAGACAACTTCTTCACTGGAAGAGTGGTCAGACATTGGAACAGGTTGCCCAGGAAGTGGTGGAGTCACCATCTGTGGAAATGTTTACAGAATGACTGGCTGTGGCACTTAGTGCTGTGGTTTAGTTGACATGGTAATGTTTGGTCAGAGGTTGGACTTAATGATCTTGGAGGACTTTTCCCACCTTAATGATTCTATGGTTTTCACATCGGGGGGTTTTGTAATAACCCAGTTTAGAACTTTCTTCTGAGGGCTTATCTTCCCTGACGTCTTGTGGACTTTGTGCATCCTCAGCATCAGCTGGCAAGGAGTTTTGTCAGTCTGTGACTTGTGTGAAGAGCTCCCCTTCCCTTGCTTTGACCCTGACTGCCACAAGCATGTTAGGGCTCCTGTGTCTTGTATTGGAAGAGACAGTGAACAGTTAATACTGGTTATACCTCAGTTTTCCTTCAATCCCTAAGTTATCATTTTTTCTGAACAAAAAAGTCACTTGTCCTAAGAAAGCTGTTCCCTACCTTTTATCAACTTTACTGCCTTTGAACTATTTCTAGCAATACACGTTTTGGGGATGAAATAACCAAATCTGCACAAAGACCTCAGACTGTCAATGAACCATGGTGACACAGCAGTGTTTTGGTTTGTATCTCCTGTTTTTCTTTATAGCTCCTTGCATTTGATTTTCTTCGAGGTTTGTTTCCCAAGGACTCATCCCTGAGAGTCGTGTTTAGGTCAGGAACCCAGCATTGTCTATGTATATACCCTGCCTACAGGGCTGTGGTTGTTTTACTCTATCCATGATAAAGAAATGAAAAAGACTTCTCCTCCTTCCTGAAGACTCTGAAAGAAGGTAATCTCCTCTCCTGGGAAAGGATGAATACCTTTCTCAGAGAAAACTGGGACTTTGCTGACCAAGCTATGGGAGGAGGAAGAGTAAACTACTGTTTTTGCTTTCTGTCAGTTCCATAATCTTTGTAGAGCTGCATGTGAATATGATCACATCATCACAAATGAATGGGCTGTTCTACAGAAAGTAAAGAATTACTTTTTTGGGGGTATGTCAACTAAAATTAATTTACCTATGCCTATGTGTTAGATAATAACAGATGCTAGGTTTATAGATGACACAGAAATGTTACCATACATAAATATTGCACAAAATATACCTAGATAGAGTTCCTTTGTGTTGCACAGCTAGAGAGCAACTGTGTTCCTGGTTTATTAGGCTAGAAAGGATAATTAGTGGTCAGTAACTTGGTACTGGATTAGTCAGTTGCTTCCTTCCAGTATGAAAGTGTCCTGTACAGTGTGGATTTCAAATAGCAATTGTGGTACACATGTATTGATTGGGCAGATGCTGCCTGAATTCTTACCATGCTGCTTCTTTTGTTGGGTTTTAACAAAACACTCCTTCTGTAAATTGTAAAGTAAGTTACTAATTCTTTGAAAAGGAGAAACAGAGTCTTTAATCAGGATGAGGTTTCATGCAATGGGCACTGAGGTCTTAAGCCCTGTAGTGCTGTGTGTCGCCATGGGTCAGCCATGGTACACAGTTTGTAGTTGTGGCTTTTAGTGAGACAGCTGCTCAAACTAGAAAAATGTCTCTGCTTTGAGGATACAATTAGAAAAATACCAGTGACTAGCTGCATTTCTTGGTTTTGTACTTTTTTCCCCTCTTCTTAAACATCCCCTTCTTGACTACGTGCTTTCAAAAAGAATATATTGATTGCCAGTGTTTCAGTTTTTTGTTTTTTTTTTCCTTTTCTATAGTCTTCTCAAGAGGCTTTCAGGATAGAATATGATACCTTTGGTGAACTGAAGGTCCCAAGTGACAAATACTATGGTGCCCAGACTGTAAGATCCACAATGAACTTCAAGATTGGAGGTGTTTCAGAAAGGATGCCAGTAAGTAATTCAGATCTGTGTTCTTTTCTTGTCTAGAGTAAGTTTTGTATGTGAAAGTGAATAGCTTCTTAGGCTTTTGCTGGAAGTGTGAGCAACTTTGAATTTTAATTAAAGGTAGAAATTTCATGGCAGTATCTTATTCTGGGAGAAATATTTATTGTTGCATTTAAATAATTTGATTATTGCTTTTGAATAGTTTTATGGTGTTACTTTATTTTTTAATAACGTGGATGAATAGAAATCTGCCTTTTGTCTTTATAAAGATGAAAAGGCAAGTGGAACAATTTGTCTGATGTAGCATTTATGTGGTTGGTTACTGAAGTTGTCTAGCACAGCATGTGATATAACTTAATTTGTCATGAGTAGGTGTGCATAGACCATTAATGTGCACATGCTTTATCGTATACTGACTTTTCATGTACTGAAACGTGTCAGTTTTCCCTCAAAAGCTGTTTATGAAATGGAGCTAGTTTAGTTCTAATGTATGTAACTTTTGACACACAGAGCATACCTGGGCTTGCAAAGAAAGCTGTGTGCTGCCCTCTGGACTGCTTGGATGAATGTTACTGTCAGTGGGAGCAGAGGTCAGATGACCTGATTGCTCTCTGGTTTGGCTGATGGACTACTCCTGAATTTAAGATCAGAAGGAGTTCAGTTTACAGCTAGGCATGCACAATAAATTGCTAACTTGTCCTTTGGGGAAAGGAAATTGTTTATTTGAACTTTTCCTTGTGTCTCAGGTCCAAGTTATAAGGGCTTTTGGCATCTTGAAGAGAGCAGCTGCTGAAGTAAATCAAGACTATGGTCTCGACCCAAAGATTGCTAAAGCCATTGTACAGGCAGCAAATGAGGTAGGAACCAGCTGTTCAAAATACTGGAACTGCCACTGTATTTTTGTTAAGCTTTTCACAGGAGGTTGGGGGATTGCATTTCTCAAATTGTTAGAGGAAGCATTTCCTGTTAGTAAATCTTGTTCTCCAGAGATCATTTACTTAATATTATAATTTAATACGTTTTTTCTTGCATCTAAAGTAATGACAGAATGTTCAAATACATGTTGATAAATGCCACCCAAGTGCAGAGAGTTATGACTGACCATTATTTGAGGTGTGATAATGCCAGGTATTTTGTTTTGAATAAATCAACTGATTTGTTTATCTAGAAGCATTTTAACAGAGTTTTCTTGTTCTGGGTAGCTTAAAAACATTTAATTGTTTGCAGAAGCCTTACCTCTTCCTACCAGCTGTAGCACCTTCAGTCCCAAGACTCAACAGCTTTGGAGAACTGCAGAATATGTCCAGGCTCTTCTTGTGGTTTCTAGGGTTCCTCTAGTTAAAGGTGCATTAGAAATTTTGGTGGATAAAGGCTCCTTAGCTTAGATTCGTAAGTTCTGAATGTTGTTTGTGGCTTGCTTTATTGTGTTTTAAAAACACCCCTGCTATGATGTCCTTTCCCTCACCTCCAAAATAATTTTCTAATACAACTTAAATAAAAAGAGCATCCAAGTTACTCTTGGAGGTGGGAATGTTGCCCCTGTATAAGATGGGAAATACAGAAGATCCTCTCTTGAAAAGCATGATTCCAGCAGGACTGATGCATCCTGATAATCTTGGTTATCTAGCCTTAGAGTTCTGACAACAGATCTTTGTTTTTCTGAGGCTAATATGCGTTGAGGGGATACTTCTGAGCACAGATTATGATACTATCACAAACACATCTTTAGAAAACCCTCTGAATGTGTCTTCAGATTCAGCAGGCTCCAAAAAATGTAGATCAGACAGGAGAGTGCCTTACAGGAAGGAGGTGTTTGATACTAGCAGCCATCTGCTGGCCTTGCTGATGCAACGTGCACTGTCTACAGGTGTAAGAGGTTTGGAGCTTCCCTGTATGAAATTTCTGTAATGAGAAATACCAGAGTCCATTTACACAGAGAGAAGATGTAACCTAAAGCACCTTTTAAATTTTTTTCTATGTCTGTAGAACACAAAATCAAATTATATATATATATCTCTGTATTTCACAATTCAGTGTCTTCAAAAAGCGTAGCAAATGGTTTTTTCCCTTTTACTATCTGGTATTACATAAAACAATCTTAATTATTCTAGTGTAAATTCACTAGTTGCTATATATAGATTTAAAAATGTAATGGAGAGCATAATTTTAATTATGGCAATAAAATTTTCAGGGTTATGCTGCCTTTTTTTTTTTTTTTTCTCTCTCTCTAATGGAACAATTTTTCTCTGTTTTTTCCGTTATAGGTAGCTGAAGGAAAATTAAATGATCACTTCCCCTTGGTGGTGTGGCAGACTGGCTCTGGAACTCAAACCAACATGAATGTCAATGAAGTCATTAGCAACAGAGCTATTGAGATAATGGGGGGCACACTGGGAAGCAAAAAGCCAGTGCATCCAAATGATCATGTTAACAAAAGCCAGGTTGTTACACTTGTGTTATACTGCTTTCAATTTTCAAAAGTTTTGTGTCTTTGAATTGTGAATTCTGAGTTTTCTTGTATCCAGTTTTTAGATTAAAAAAGAAGTTTTGTGGACAACTTTGGCAACAATTTTCTGGGTTTTTTTCAGTTTAAATGAACTTTAAGATGTTTGTCAGTGACAGTATGATTAAAAACTTTGAACTCATTCACGATAGATAAGTCCACACATGATGTATTAGACAGAGGTGGCTTTGGGACAGTCACTGCTACAGTGTTAAAGAAGTTAAATATAGGTCCAGTTTCTAAAAGTTGGACTGTGGTAGATATTTTTATTACACTTCATTCTTAAACTTCACCTAATCTGAAGAAAAGATTAAGCCACTGACTTGGTTGTTTCCCTTCTTGATCCTTTGTGCTTACTCAGTATTCTGTGAACTATGGACTTAACATTATCAAAACAACACACGTGTGTTTTAATTCACCTACAATTCCTTTAAAATAATCTGTCCATATGTTAGCCATCACTTATAACTACTGTAGTAATTAGTTTTTTTGTCCCAAGATTGTTGTGAACAATCTATTGAATTTATCTTTCTTTTCTTTTTCTTTTTTTTTGTAGTCATAAAAAGTTGGTTTATCAATAAGGAACTGACTTTGTGGAACACTCCTGAGTGGTTTACTCTTAGTTTAGTTTCTAATTGTTTATGAGATAAAGAGAATAAAGCTGCACATGTACATCTACAGCAGCAATGGTGAGAAAAGCTTGTAAATTAATTTCTCAAATTTTCTCCACAGAGTTCAAATGACACTTTCCCAACAGCAATGCATATTGCTGCTGCCCAGGAGGTTAATGAGGTCTTGTTACCTGGACTAAAGAAGCTGCAGAATGCACTCGAAGGGAAATCCAAAGAGTTTTCCCAAATCATAAAAATAGGGCGCACTCATACGCAAGATGCTGTTCCACTTACACTTGGGCAGGTAAAAAAAACAAACAACTGCATTTCTTTGGAAAATTCTTGTAAATGTGCTGGAGGAAATTAAGTCAAACTTAAGGATGCCTAAATTAAGTTGATAGTTTAAGATAAAATATAGGAAAATGGCTGAATCTCAGTCTTGAGTATTTTCAGTCTCTACTGGAGTTTGCAGGACATGCTGTACTCTAATACATGCATCATAATTTTTCTTAATTTTTTTCCATATGGGTTTTATGTCTAACAGTAGTTAAATATAAGTTATTTCAAAATGATGTTTCATTACCAGATAGGACAGCACAGTTTTTCTGTTACACTGACATTGCACGGAAGAGGTAGTTGTACTCTTTAATCTGTAAATTTATATAAGCTGTGTTGTGCCAATACACAAAACTGCTAAGTATCATGAATGAAAATTTTCAATACATAATCTTGTGTTTAAATATGTGTGTATATATATATATAAAAGATGGCAAATGTTATCATATTGTCAGGAGTGGCTTATATTACAGTAATTTAGTAATTAATTAAATGGAATTGATAGAAAACCAGGTAGAATTTATGGATTTTTCCCAAGAATGCACAGGTGGGGTTTTTACTAACTAAAATTCAGTGAACAAAGCCCAAGATCCATTTCTCTATTTGTACTTTGAGAACATTAGTGTAATCTTGGAGCTGATTTACTATGGAATCAGATCCTGGTAAGTACTCAACTGAGATAAAGGGCAAGAGAAAGGTGCATTATATGTACATTTTTATTTATTCAGATTGTTTTTATGTATAATTCTTTGTAGCGTGGGAGCAGTCTTTTAATAGAGGTATACTTTCCCTTAGAAACATGCTTAGATTGGTTGCTCTCAGGTTTTTAAAAAAATTAGTTAAATCACGTTAAAAATCTAAAGTCATCTGGATGCTTCTTCTTGATGGTTGTCTTTGTTCCTTAACTTTGTCCTCCTTTCTTTCATAGGAATTTAGTGGGTATGTGCAACAAATCAAGTACGGTGTGGCAAGGATTGAATCCACCATGCCAAGGGTGTATCAGCTGGCAGCTGGCGGGACTGCAGTTGGCACGGGATTGAACACAAGGATTGGCTTTGCTGAGAAAGTTGCTGCTAAAGTGGCTGAACTGACAGGTGAGGAGTGATATTTGGGAGTGAGTTACCAGTAAAGTAGTGTATGGAACATACAGTCAAATTCAAACTAAATCTTTCCAGTTTCCTTACTTCTTGTAAGCTTAAACTGTATTTATATTTTAACGTGACACTTCTGTCAATGCCATGTGTTACATGCCTTCTACTTTGGATTTTTTGTGCAATGTATTTTTATAATTATACTCAGTGCATTGAAAGTGACTGAAATGATGGTGTTTATCTGAGCAAGGCTCTTTGGGTGTGGATACAGTTTCAGACTTCTATTATTAGCCCAACTTTAATGCTTCTGTCTTGATCTTTGCTCTCTGGCTCTCTTAATTTACAGTGACTTGGTGCAAAGGAAGGAAAAAAATGCTTCCAAAGCTACTCTGGTTTTTTTCATATGAAAGAGTAGAAGCTAACTGTCTGATTTTTTGGATTCTGTCTTTATAGATCTTAAAACATAATTTACAATGCAGTTGAGGTTTTTGATCTGTAAACCAGATCTTTTGTGCCACAGTATCAGTTTTCAAAATGCCCCCCAAACAGATGTGTACATCTGTCATTTACATTTGCTGTAAAATCTGAAATTGCTTAATGGCAGTATTTTAGTTTTAATGGATCTATTATGCACTGTCTTTCAGAGACATCAAGACTTTCTTGTACTCTGAAAGAGAAGTAACTTGCTGTAAACAACAACTGCCAGGAGCAGTGCAGGGCATGTTTTGATGGTGTTAGGAAGCTCTCCCACATCAGAGGATGTTTTGTGTCCTGTATGGACAGGTTGTATGAGTAGGGCAGACTTCTCAAGTTCCTCATGCTCCTATAGAGGATGTTCAATGGCAAGGACAAAAGGAGGAATTTGGATGGATCTCTGTAACTGAGAAGGCAGCTGTGCAGTTCACAAGCTCATGCAAATTGGGTGGGATTTGGTGTTTGTCAGGAAGTGCAAACCACTAGAAGTTAGAGGAATTATGCTGCTCTCTTTTGAACTGGTGCTGACAGCTCAGATCATTCTTTTGGGGGGCAGAAATCCAGCCCACAGTCAGTGCTTAGTGATGTCCATAATTTTTTACAGTCCCATTCTGCTGGGACTGTTGTTCCAGGGCAATCCCAGAAGGAATGTTTTTCATAATGGAACCTTGGCTTACATCTCAGGCATTTAATTAACATAAACAGAGCTGTTCTTCCATTGCTCCTGTGCTCTTGCTGTTGGTAGGCATCCTCCTAGGTCTGAACCAAATTTTCCATGTTCTGGCTGGTTTATTGTTCCCCTCCATCGTGTTTGCTTCTTACTTACCCTAATGCCTGCACTTTGTTGCAAAAACATCTATTTTTATAACTGAAAGCATCACAGCAATTAACAGATTAAAGAATCTAACTTGATTTAATGCAAGAAATGCCTTAGTTGGGCTAAATTCTGAAAGATAATTGACATTCACAAAACACTGGTGCAGAAGCAGTGCTTAGAATGCAACATGCTATGAAGGCTTGAAATTTGCACCTTTGTTGTAGGTGGGTGCTCAAATTGTATACTCTTCTGTATTTTAGTGTTTCATTGTGCCTTTTTGCATTTAATTTACTTTAAGAAATATATTTGTGAAGAAAGCTCTAGAGGAAAGAGATGATCTTAAAGGGTTGTTAATTTTTAATTTTTATTAAGCTAGTTATGTGTTTGATTGTCTGGTTTACCTCTGCAAGGAAGTGCTTCACTGGTTTAATGTTTACTCCCTCTCCCTGTAGGTTTGCCTTTTGTCACTGCTCCCAATAAGTTTGAAGCTCTTGCAGCTCATGACGCCTTAGTGGAGCTCAGTGGAGCCATGAACACGGTGGCGTGCAGCCTGATGAAAATAGCTAATGACATTCGCTTCCTGGGCTCTGGGCCACGCTCCGGACTGGGAGAACTCATCCTGCCTGAAAATGAACCAGGGAGCAGCATCATGCCAGGTACAGAGAAGACATAAGGAGAAAAATGACCTGTTTCTTTGTTATTTTTTTGACCACTGTCTCTTAACACGTGTTTGCCAAACACTGCCACAAATATAAGTAAGTCCATGATTCTCTCAGGTTTTATCTACTGCCCTATTTTACCAAAACCTGTGTTCATAAAAATACTTGCACAGCTGTGTGTTGGCAAGTGTATGGAGGAGAGTAGTATCTGTAGTATCTGTAGAGTAGTATCATATCTAGAATATGGTGTTATTAGTACAAGCATACTTCTCCAAGCCTTCTTTTAGAATTGCAAGATTTGTACAATTTTTAGGTAAAGGCTTTTCTGAAAGAACCTGTGAATTGTAGCAATACTGTCATGTAACTTGACTTTGGTCTCTCCTTCCTAGCATGATTAGTTTTATGCACTCACATTTTCCCTTCTACAATGATCCCATTGTATGGGAGGATAAGAAAGAAAGGAATAATAATAGTAATCATTCTTTTCCTCTCCTAAAAAAGTATGTACATATGAATGTTGTATATCCAAAACCATTCTAAGATTGTTCCTCCTGTGTAATAAGCTATAAAAGAAACAGGTCATGAACATAGCTGGTTCTAAAAAAAGCAGACAATGAATGTTCTTGCTAGGATTATATCTAAAAATTAAATGATAATACCATAAAACAAACTTGTTGGGAGGCCACTCTAACTTGGTGCGTTTGCTGGGGGGTTGTTTTTTGGGGGTTTTTTGTTTTGCTGTTCTTTCTGACAAAGTGTACTAACTTTATCACAAAGTAATTCTAACAAATCAGTAATACTTTCCTTCAGCTGAGGGAGATTTGTTAGTGATCTCCCAGAAATGCGAACTTGCACGTGTAAAGACAGGTTATAATCTCTTGACTGTTAAGAACTGTGGTAATGAACAGCTGCTTAGCTCATGCACATGTGATCAAGCTGTGAATCTTGGGAGACTGCTGTAGCAGCCATAGCTGTTTTACAAATCCTAGCTGAAAATACTGGAATAGTACAGTCAATTTAATATCATAATATCATTTATGGAAATACATCATTTTCTGTGGTGCACAGATACAGATGAGTAAGACCAGTTACCGCTTACAAAACATTTTCTATTGAATGTGATTTGGTAAATGGCTGTTGGTGGTTGGTTGGTTTGTTTTTCCCTTCCTTCTCCTTTGGTAACCTTTGTCTCTTCCTTGCACAACCAGGAAAAGTGAACCCTACCCAGTGTGAAGCTGTGACCATGGTGGCAGCCCAAGTTATGGGAAATCATGTTGCTGTTACTGTAGGAGGAAGCAATGGACACTTTGAATTGAATGTCTTTAAGCCCATGATGGTAAGTTCATAAAGTTTTACATACCTAGGACTTTTTATGTAATTGTTTGTACAGTCAGATAACTTACGGACAGAAAAAACCCTCAGTATCCCTTGGCAACCTGTTCCAGTGTCTCACCACCCCCACAGTAAAAAATTTCTTCCTGATACCAAGCCTAAATTTCCCCTCTTTCAGTCTCTACCCATTGCGTCTTGTCCTATCTCTACAGATCCTGACAAAGAGTCCCTCTCTGCCTTCCCTGTAGGCCCCCTTCAGACAATGGAAGGAAGACAGCCTGTTAAATAAGTTGAAATTGCAGGGGGAGGGCACTGGTTATGAACAAAGGTGCCAGAATGAGCAACTAGTAATATTTGAATTAAATAATTGGTATTTCTTTCTTTGTCTTGTTAGATTAAAAATGTTTTAAACTCTGCAAGACTTCTAGGAGATGTGTGTGTTTCTTTCACTGACAACTGTGTAGTTGGAATCCAAGCCAATACGGACAGGATCAATAAACTGATGAATGAATCTCTGATGTTGGTAACAGCACTGAACCCACATATAGGTAGGTTTAAGGTTCAAAAAATCATAACATTGAACTGAAATATTCAGTGTATTTTGTACATATTTAAATATTTTGTACACTTTATTTGTATTGTCACAATGCTTTCGAGGCCAAGTCAGGTCAAAAGTTAATTTACTTCAACATCACCAATTGCTGCTGTAAAAGTTGGGTTCTCCTTGCAGTGGCCATGCCAGGGTATTAGAAAAATAACTGATTAGAGTCAGAAGGAGATTGAGAGAATTTGTGTACCTGTTTTCCTAAGCTGACCTCTAATAATGATGAGTGAGAGATTACAATATGAGATTTTTTTTAAAGGAGACGGTCCCATAAATCTTTGGTCTAAATTAATTAAGACCAGAATAACAAAATTTACTTTCACTCTAAGGACTCAGTGTAAACATTTGGTGTTCATTTCCTGCAAATTGAGTTAAGTAGTAATAGTAATGCCTAGCAAATAATTTTCCAAAGATTGTGTCCCACTTTTCCCTCACCACTAATGAATCATCTAAAATTGCAAATGGATAACTTGTTGGTTTTGTTTTGTAACAGGATATGATAAAGCAGCCAAGATTGCCAAAACTGCGCACAAAGAGGGGACAACGTTAAAAGAAGCTGCTATAAAGCTGGGGTTCCTTACATCAGACCAGTTTGATCAGTGGGTGAAGCCTAAAGATATGTTAGGTCCTCAGTAACTTCTGTAAAAAAAAAAGTGTTCTTAATATAAAAAAAATAAATAAAACAAATATGATCTAATATAATCCATTACTTGGAAAAGGCCTCTGAGATCATTGAGCCCAACCTCTGACTGAACCACCACCGTGTCAACCAGACCATGGCACTAAGTGCCTCATCCAGTCTTTCCTTAAACACCTCCATGGACGGTGACTCCACCACCTCCCTGAGCAGTCTATTCTCATGTCCAGTCACCTGTTCTATGAAGAAATTATTTTAATGTCCAGCCTAAACCTCCCATGTTGCAGCTGAAGACTGTGTCCTCTTGTCCTGTCACTTCTTACCTGGGAGAAGAGACCAACCCCCACCGGGCTACACCCTCTTTCCAGGGGGTTGTAGAGAACAATAAGGTGTCTCCTGAGCCTTCTCCAGGCTAAACACCCCCATCTCGCTCAGCTGCTCAGGGGACTCGTGCTCCAGACCCTTTATCAGCTTTGTTGCCTTTCTGTGGGCTTGCTCCAGCACCTCCATGTCCTTCCTGAACTGAGCGGCACAGAACTGGACACAGCACTCGAGGTGTGGCCTCACCAGTGCCGAGTACAGGGGGACATTCCCTGCCCTTATCCTGCTGGCCACACTATTCACAACGCGGTTTTGGTACAATTTCTGTGTTTTCTGGCATTTTCGACAGATCAGCGGAGCCGCTGTTACGGGGGTGATTCTACACTGCGAGCAGGCGGTGCAGGCCCAGCAGCTGGCTACCGGGGGTGTGCTGAGGAAGAAAGGCGTCCCGGTGTGCGGGGCTGCTGAGCCTCTACGTGTTCCGAGGGGGCAGTGACCCTGCCGCCAGCCAGCGGGCTTGGGAGCTCAGGACTGCGCCACCGGGACAGCGCTTCCTGCTTCCCACGGCCCTTCCTCCGCGGGGCGCAGCGGGGCGGGGCCGGCCGTGGGGTTCCGGGTCGGCCGGGAGCGCTGCCGCCGCTGCCGGGGCCGGGAGCGACTCCGAGCCACCGCCGCCATGAACCGCTTCTTCGGCAAGGCGAAGCCGAAGGCGCCCCCGCCCAGCCTCACCGACTGCATCGGGACGGTGAGTGCCCGCCCCGGCGTGCCCGGCCCGCGGGGCGCTGCGCGGCCCGGCC
>VZTR01003489.1:0-13398 GCA_013400775.1 Chaetops frenatus
GATGGGGACTGGGAACGGGGCTGGGGCTGCTCGGCCCCACCACCCCTTTTATATCAGCGGTGGTGGCCGGTCCTGCCCCCGGGGGAGGGGAACAAAGGCGGTGTCGGTGCCATTCGCAGGGTGAGGGATAAGGAGGGGCTGGAGGGGGATGCCGCTGTCATTAGCAGTGACCGTCCCCAGACAGCACCTGGGAGGGGGCTGAGGGATGAGCCGCTGCAGGATGTTCCCCCCAGCACTGCCAGGGCCACTGCTGAGCACGTCCCCGAGTGCCACATCCACAGGGATATTAAACCTCTGCAGGCATGCGGCTCCACCACTGCCCTGGACAGCCCTTTCCAGGAGAAACTTTCCCTAATATCCAACCAACCCTCCCCTGGCACAGATTGAGGCCATGTGGTCCTGTCCTGTCCCTTGTCCCCTGGGGGCAGAGCCCAACCCCACCTGGCTGCGCCCCCTTTTGAGGTCAGCACAGGCTCGTAATTTCTATACTTCTTTTAAATCTTCTTTACAAAAAGTTTTAAAAAGCACATTTTCCTTGACCCAGAGGAGTGCACGTCCCTGAGCTGGCACAGGCACCAGCCCTGAAGTGCCAGCAGGGGCTGCCCAAGGTGCCATGACAGGGCACCAGGACTGGCATGTGCCTGTCACAAGGTGCATTTCTCGGGATCTCTCCCTCTCAGAAATATAAAACCAAAAGTGCTGCTTGGAGCCCGTGAGGAACCAGGTAGGCCGGGATTTTCCCACAGTGGGAGGTGACATTTGACACAAGCCCAGCTGACCCCAGGTTTTGCAAAGGGTCACAGGTCACTTTTTAGGCTTTCACTTTCTCCCTGGCTGTGCTACTTCCCCTCTCTCTGGAAGGTGCTTTCCCCTGACAGAACCAAACTGAGGGTTGGTTTTCATCCCACTGTGACACCTCACCTTGACAGGACATGCCTGGGTGGTTGGTCACTGTCCCCTCGTGACCTTCCTTTGCACTAAAACCAGGACACAGGGCTTGAGCCACTGTCCTTCCCAAACAATTCCCTTGGGATGCAAAGGCCACAGCTCATTGTGCTGGAGCAGTGGCCCTTCAGGAAGGGTCCCAGGTCACTCCCAAATCCCAAACAGTTACAAGGGGATTGGTGAAAGGGCAGAGGGAAGGAGGATCACAAGGATAACCCAAGTCTATATTCCCCAAACACCAAACCCTGTGTTTTGGATCCTGTCCCTCGTGGCTTCCAGGTAAACTCCTCCTCAGTTTGGATGGTGTCTTGTTTTGGGACCTGGAGGATCTCCAGGGGGTTGCCAGGACAACACTGGGGTTGGATGGCAGCTGGGAAGGCACCTGAGTTCCCAGAGGCTTCAGAAGCCGTGAGAATGATCAGGAAAAGCTGCTGGAGAGCAGGAGTGCAGAGAGGAACCACACCAGGATGGGCTGGCAGGAGGGAATTCCCTTCACAGGTGATGGGAGCTGTGATCAGCACCAGGACAGAGGGGCTTAGTCCCACCCCACCCCTCCCTTTGGGATGGGAGTTCAACCCTGGGAACTGGGCAAGGGGAGCAGTGCCAGCACAGGGAACTGTGCACCGATGTCACCTCCCACCAGAGGTATTTTTACCAATCCCTCTTCACGGCAAAGTTTTGCAATGACTGAGTAGAAGGAAAAACACAAACCCTTCCTTTTAAAGCAAAGCCAGCCCTCCTTTGAACGTCAATTCCTCTTTTTAGCTCAATCCTTGGAACAACTGGAGGGTGAGTGCTAAAAATACCCCTTCCTTCCCCCTCCCAGCTGGTCTGGCTGTGTGGGAAGGAAGGAGGCAGGAGGGGATTCCCAGCCCAGGAGAGGCTTCCCTTCCCTGGCTGGGCCTTCACTGCCAGTGGGGGAGACCCAAGGAGTCGGGAGAGTATTGGGAGAGGTCTCCCCCCACCTGCCTGGGGTTGGCCACTCTGGGGACACAGGGAGGGGACAGCTCCAGGAGGGGCTCGAGGGGCAGATCTGGCGCTGGGTCAGAGCTCCTGGCATGAAGCTTTAGTGGAGGAACAGCAAAGAGCTGTCCTGGGTGGCCAAAGATTGGTGTCCCTCACCCCTGGGACTCGGACAGGGGCCAAAGCAAACACCTGGGAGTGGTTTGTGACCCGTGTGAGCACACGGGGTCCCCATGCACTGTCCCAGCTCCCAATGGCCTCTGGCTCCCAGGCTCAGGAGGGGCAGCTCTGGGGACCTTCCAGGGGTCCCCCTGCCATCAAAGTGTCCCCCCAGGCCCCAGTGACCTCAGTTCCCCAGCCCACCCTCACCTCCAGACCGACCCTGTGAGGAGCCCTGTCCCTTGGCGGGGAGGCTGTGCCAGCGCGGTGACAGTGACACAGGGGGTGGTGGCACGTGGCCATGTGGCCATGTGGCACTGATGTCCCAGCTCCTGCCACAGCCCAAAGAATGGGGATGAGATTCCTGCTGCTGGTGGACACTGGGAGCCCCCCGTGGGGACAGAGGGACAGTCACCCTGGCTGGCAGGAGCCCTTCCTGCCACGGAGCTCTGCTTTCCTCCAGGGAAACCATCCCCTTCCTCTTTCCAGAGGAGAGCACGGGACAGGTACTGAGAACAGGCTGGGGGTGGCAGGGACCTGATCCTGCAGAGCCACCTCCCAGTGTCCCACAGCCACACAGAGTCCCAAACCTGGGAGCAGGGACAGCAGCGGGCCTGCAGCTGCTGTGAGGACACGACACGGGGTGACACTGCCCTGGGACAGAGCTGCCCGTGCCCACGGCAGTGCCCCCGTGCAGGCAGCCCGGGCACAGCTGGGAGGGAGGATCCAGCTGCAGAACATCTGGCAGCATCTGTCCCCCCCANCCCCCACCCCCTCAGCCCGGGGAGGTGACACTCCAGAGGTGGCTCAGGGCTCTGCAAGGCAGGGGGGACCCGGGGGGACACGTTCCCCATCTGCCACAGCCCGAGGCGCCTCGGGATGGAGGTCCCAGCCCGGCCAGAGCCCCCTGGAGAGGAGGAAAAGTGTCATGAACGACACGCCCGGCCTCCCCGCGGGGCTGGGAAGAGCTGCCAGGGGAGCTGTGCCAGTCCCAGAGTCGCTGTGGCAGGGAGGGATAATGGGAAGCAGCCCTTTGGATTGGGAGGGACACAGGGCGGTGGCCTGGAGGTGCCACCAGCCTCTTGTCCCATCCCAAAGCCGCAGAGAAAGCGCCACATTCACCAGGAGCACATCCCAGAACACGGCACGAGGGTGAGATCGAAAGGATTCGGGAAGGGGCACTGCAGCAGTATCAGGGAAAATAAAATAAATGGTACCTCCAGCAGCCCTCTGGAAGGGGATGTACCTTCAGCAGGGTGGCAGGACTCGTTATCTTCCGTATCTTATCAGGATTGGGGAGATTTAGGTTAATTTAGGCTCTGTCTGAACGCAGAGGAGGAGAAACGCTCTCCTCGCTCTGCCCCGGCTGGGGTTGCCTGAGGAGAGAGATCTGCCAGGCACTTCCCAGGATATCCTTCAGCTCCTGCAGCAGATGAAGCTCTGGATTATGCCCCTGGATCATGACCAGGGGGAAAAAAAAACAACCAAAAAAAGAAAAAACCAAGAAAAAGGGGAAAAGACAAACGGCTGTAATTGAAGTGAGTTGAGGGAAGGTAATTTCCGCCTGGGTTAGTGAAACAGCTCGGTGGAAATTTTTGATAAAAATCTACTCTTTGAAAATGCAGATCCAGGGAAATGTGAAGGCTTTCCACTGGAAAGAATGAGTTTTGCTGGATTTCTCAACCAGTTCTCTAGAAAATTTGTCAATGGTCACAACACTTTAATCACTGCTGCTTTTTTTGTCAGACCAAAATTTACACTCTTGCTGCCTTCCAGCCCGAGATGAAAATGCAACATTTTTGGCATCGCCGCTTTATTTGTTCAAAATTTAATATTCTACAGATCTTTTGCCCTCCTTTTGGATCAAGAAAATGCTGGAGACGCCAAGACACGCCTGGGATAGGGAAACCATTTCCCCTGGAGCACGGGAAGCTCCGGATGAGGAGCAGTGCAGAGCTCAGGGCAGACCCCGGGTTTCTCTTGCTGGTTCTGGGGACACAGACGTGGTTTGGTGCCACCTCCTTGTCCCCTAGGCCAGCACACCCTCACCTCATGTCCTCTCTCCTGGCCAAGCTGTTCCTGGGGCTGGGAGAAGGGGATGTTGCCCTTGGATTCAATTCTTGGGAAATCCATGAAACCACAACCTGGAATCCCATTTTTCTTTGAGTCAGGAAAGCCCACGGACATCAATAATGGTGATAAGGCAACACCACTGCCCTTGCTCATTTTCCACACCTTCACAGCCCCTCCTTCACCTGGGAAGTTCTCCCTTTTCCCCCTCCTACCCTGGGCTTTACAGAATCCTCAGGGCTGGGAAAATCCTCTGAGGTCAAATCCAGTTATTTGGGAGCCTTTTCAGTGGGATTGAAAACAGCCCCAGGGTTCTCCCCCGGCTATTTTCAGTGCATTTTTCCAGCAGATGCTTCAACCCCCCAGAGAAACTCCAGGAGCAGCAGCCGCTGGTCCCCAAGCGCCGCTGCCCTGAAGGGGTCAACCCCTGCCAGCTGCTGCTCGGCGGGGACACGACACTGGATAAACAGCTGGGGACACTCAGGATTGCCCGAGGCGGCGCCTGGCACCGAGTGCCGGCAGCACATGGTGTCCCTGAGCAGCCGGTGGTACCGTGGTGTCCCCGCCCGTCCCCAGCTCCGAGCCCAGCGCCGGGAAGATGCAGATGGGAGTGGCAGCACAAAGGGCAGGACATCTCCTGGGGGTATGAGTGGGAAGCACAACCCGGGAAGGGGCCAAACGAGGAGCAGAGGCCACAAAAAACGCAGCAGAAGCAGCCGGTGAAGGCACTTCGGGCCCTGAAATGTCCCTGCAGTGTCCCCAAGCGCTGGGGCAGGAGGCTGGCACGGCACCGGGGGTGTGCTGAGCTCACCCACCTGCTGTCCCAGCATTTGGTGGGCACTGGAAAAGCAAATCCCTGTCCCAGGGACAGTCTGAACTCACCTGTGGACACTGGGGAAGCAGGTGGCTGCCCCAGGGAGCCCCGGGTGTCACTGAAGGATGGGGGACAGTGCTGGGGCACAGCAGCTGCTGGGACACTCCATGCCCAGAGCCCAGCTGGCTGTGGCTGCCCAGGGACATCAGCTGGGGACAGCACTGGGGATGGAGCTGGGGAGCACCGGGATGGGAGAGGACAAGGGTTGTGGTGGCTGTGGCACCGGGGCTTCTGTGACCCGAGAGGGACACGGGAACGGGAGCTCCAGGGGGAGGGAGGGGGTGTGTGGGAGCAGGAGATGCAGCAAACAGCAGCCCTGGAGTGGCAGGCTGGGCTTCCTCCTGTCCCCAAGGTCCTGCAGGGTGGTGACACACAGTGACAGGCTCCCCTGCCACAGCTACTCGCTGTGACAGGGCATCAGAGGGAAACTGAGGCAGGGGTGGAAATGTGGGGGCCACCAAAGTCACCAGGGGTCCTGGAGCTGGGTGGCCGGCAAAAGATGGGAAGCTGAAGACTTGAGGTATTTTACACCAAAAATGCCCTTTTTGCCTCCCAGAAAAACCATGTTAAGCTTGAAAGAAAAAAAAAAAAAAAGGAAGAAAATGAAGTAATTGGGATTTTAAGTAACTTCCAAGCCCTTTTGTTCTGAGAGCTCCAAACCACCAGGTGTGTGGAGGTGACTGAGCCCGGCTGGGGATTTCCAAGGTGGAACCAAATGGATGTGAAACGTTAAAGGTTTCACTGTAACCACAGTTTTATCCTTCCTGGAGCTGGCCCAGCCCTTCAGGTGCTCCCACTCTGCCCTGGGATGCCAGAGAGGTCACTTAAGGGACAGATGGACACCACCACAGTGACAATCCCACTCAACACCTCCTCCTGCTGCCTTCCCGAGCTGGGGCCTGAGCCCCTGGATCATCCCTGGCTTGGGGGCTGCTCAGAGGGTGCCAAATCCATCCAGAACCACGACTTGGGCTTACCCCATACTGGGACCAGCTGTCCCTGCCACCATCACCTCGGGGGTCCTGGCACCGAGGGTGAGACACCTTGTGCCAGCCAGGGACAGCACAGACCCCCACTTCTGATATTCCCACTATCCCAGGGGGTGAGGAGAGGGCAGGATTCCTCCTGGCATCTGCAGGAGGGAAAGGCAGCAGAGAGGTGGGCAGGGTCCCTCAGAAACCCCCTCCCCACCCCGGCACTGCAAGCCACCACCAAGCACCATTCCCATTCCCATCCCCATTCCCATTCCCCTTCCCATTCCCATTCCCCTTCCCATTCCCATTCCCCTTCCCATTCCCATTCCCCTTCCCATTCCCATTCCCATCCCCATTCCCTGGCTGCTTCTTCCCGGATTAGGGGAGGCTTCAGCAGCAGCAGGGAGTTAGCAGAGCTATTAAACCTTCTTAAAGGGGGCTGCTGGGCAAGCTGGGAAACACCCAGGTGGCCCCAATGGAGACAATTCCCATCCATCTGGGTGTGATGTGGGGGAAGGGGGGTGATCAGTGCAGCCAGCCCAGGGCTTGGTGTCTAGTGCTGAGGGATGGCACCCCAAATTCCACGTTTAGTTTCTGGCAGGGATCAGAGGGGATGGGGGATTCTCCCTTCTGGAGAAGGGGAGGTGGCTCAGGGCCCAGCACCCACCACGTCCCCGTCACTGGGTTCACAAATCACGCAGGTACCAGTGAGACCTAAGCCACAATAATATTATTAATATTAATATTATTAATAATAATTAGAGTTCTGACCGAAGGCTGCAGGTCTGGGCTACACTTTGGTGATGCTGTCAGGTGGCCTCTCCTCGGCTGGCCCTTCTCCTTTGGGATGGGGCCGGGACACTCCCACCCTGTTGCTCCTGAGTCCGGCACATCCCGGAGCCTTCCGCCCTTTCCTCAGGAGGCAGAAAGCCCAGGCACCGAGGAGGGAAGAGCCCACCAGGGCCAGCAGCAGAGCCAGGGAGGCAGTGCCCTCGGGCTGGGGACAGATCCACAGGGGAGTGCCGCTGATCCTGGCTGAGAGGTTCCGGCCGCGCTCCTGGAAGAGGCAGCGGGCGCGGGGCAGGTCCGGCACGGCCGCGCCGGCCGCACGCAGCGTGTCCAGCCAGCCCAGAGAGCAGCAGCTCCAGGGGTTCCCAGCCACGGCCACGGCCCTCAGGCTGCGGGACCAGCTCCCCACTGTTCCCAAGGTCTGCAGGTTGTTATCCCGGATGTCCAGGCTCTCCAGAGGGGAGCAGGAGAGCCCCGTGGGCAGCAGGCTCAGGCGGTTGCCCGACAGGTCCAGCACTCGGAGCGTGCGCAGGCAGGGCAGCGCTGCCTGGCCCTCGTCCATCTGGTTGTCCCTCAGAGAGAGCTCCTGCAGGGACAGCTCCAACCCCCCCAGCGCTCCCGTGGCCATGGACAAGTCCCTGTTTCTTGACAGGTCCAGGGAGAGCAGCGGGGTCCGGTTGAAGGCGTGGGGCTGCAGCCTGGAGATGCTGTTCTTGGACAGGCTCAGGTGCTTCAAGCGAGGCACGTTGTAGAAGGGGGTGCAGCTGTCTCCGGGGGCTGACGTGTGAGAATCCCTTCCCAGATCCCTTCCCTGGTCACTCCCCTGGCTCTCGCAAGGCTGGAGGCTGTTGGAGCCCAGATCCACGGATTCCAGGTGAGGCAGGGACTGGAAGAACCAGTGCGGCAGCACACGGAGGGCGTTGCTGTGGAGGTCCAGCGAGCGCACGGACAGCTCCGTGCCATTGGAGACAGACTCCCTGGCCATGTCCTGGAGACAGTTCCCAGCCAGGCTGAGGCTGTGCAGAGAACCCAGGCTGTGGAAGAAGGAAAATGGGAAGAGCTCCAGGCGGTTATTGCTGAGATCCAGGTCGGCCACGTGGGTCAGAGCAGCCGCAGGACGCGCGGTCCTGTTGAACCTCTGCATTTCCTTGTAGAGCAGGACAAACTCCCTGAGATGGGGTGAGCCTGGGAGCAGGGAAGCAATGAGGTTGTTGGAGAGGTTTAAGTGTGTGAGATCATGGGCTTTGGGGAGCTCTGGGAAAGAGAGGAGTCTGTTATGGCTCAAGTCGAGCACTCGGAGCAGGTAGGGCTCTGCTCCCTCCTCAGAGGAGAAGAGCTCCAGGGCATTGTGGCTGAGGTTTAAAACTCGCAGCTGCACGAGGCTGAAGCCAGAGATGCAGTGCAGGGAATTCAAAGCCAAGTTCAACACCTCCAGCTCTTCCAGAGGCTCGAAAGCTCCCTCCTGGATCTCCATGATGTAGTTGTTGCTGAGGTCGAGCCGGCGCAGCCGCGGCGAGCTCCGGAAGGTCCCTGCCAGCAGCTTGGTCATCACGTTCCCGGAGAGATCCAGCACCCGCAGGCTGGTCAGGTTGCTGATGTACCAGCTGGCCACGTGGCTCTGCAGGTTGTTCACAGACAGGTCCAGGACCTCTATATTCCTGAGCAGATGGAAAGCTTCCCCGTTAGCCAAGTAATTCCGGTCCAGGTGGTTCGATCCCAGGAGGAGCGAGAGCAGCCGAGGCAGCCGAGCCAGGGCGGTGGCTGACACGGCTTCCAGCTGGTTGAAGCACAAATCCAGGTACTCCAGCTGCCCAAATCCTGGCATGTTGCTGCCTGACAGGTTTTGGATGAAGTTGTTGGAGAGTTCAAGGTACTTAACTCCTTGGCCAAGATCCTTGGGAAATTTCTGCAGGCCAGCTCCTTTGCAAGACACCTTCGTGGGGCTCTGTGGAGAGACAGGTGTGGATGAGGGGGGGAGCTACAAACCACAGCTCCAGGCGAGCCAGCTGCTGTCCAAGATGGGCATGAGAAGTGGGAATGAGCACTCTTCCCCCTTCCCAAGCCCAGCTGGTCCAGAGCATCCCTGTTTAGGCAGAGGAAGGCCTGTAGGCACCTTCCCCCTTGCTCTGGTTTCCTCTGGAGCTGGGAACCTGGATTGGGAGCAGCTGATTTCTTTCTGGGGCGACAGAAACCTGCTGTTCCCCACCCAGGCTCCCAACTGCCTCACCAACATCCACTGGAATCCCTGCACTCCCTCCTCTGAGTACCTCAGGCAGGGCAGGGACACGGGAGCAGCTGGGTGCTAGGGACCACCCCACAGGATACCAGCTGGAAGGCAGGAAAGCAGAGGAAAAGCTGGGACAGTTAAAGAGTTGGAGGCTGGAGGGAGGCGAGAGCCACAGGGAGGAGATCCTGAGGGATGCTGGCAGCCCCAGCCAGGCTGCTGGAGCCATCCCAGCCCAGGGTGCTCCTTGGAAAACAGCCTTACCTGCTGGCACGGCGGGGAGCTGGGCCTCGCCTCCGGGCTAGCCCGGGCTCTGAGGATGGACGGGAGCAGGCAGAGCAGGAACCATCCCCGTGCAGCCCAGAGCATGTTGGGCTGCGGGCGCTGCCAGCCCCGTCCCGCTCCTGCGGCGTCGCTGGCAGGCTGGGCAGGAGCCAGGCTCTGTATAAATAGGCTCCAGGATGGGATGGGGGAAGGAGATAAGGCATGTGGGTGTTCGTAGCTACGGAAGTGGGAAAAGAAAGACATCAGCTCGCAGAGGGGGAAAAACGGCACAAAGCCACAGGGAAGGGAAAGAGAAACGGCAGGATGGGGAGGAGGGAGCTCAGGTGACGGGCTGGACACGCCGTGACATCAAATGCCAGGAGGCAGAGGTGGCACGTGGGAAAGCTGAGAGGGTTTGGGGGAGTTTCCCTGTGCCAGGGACAGGCTGTGCCAGCTCCCGGGACACCAGGGGCAGCTGGCGAGGGCTCTGCAGCCATCCTGAGCCAGGGACAAGCTCCTGGCGGTGGGATCACCTGACTGTCACACCCAGGCAGTGACATTCCCTCCCCATCCCAGCACAGCCCAGCCGAGGGGACTCTGCCCCTCTCGGGAAACAACAGCTTCCCTCCCAGAGCTCACTGCCCCTTCCCAGCGGGATGTGCAGGGCTGGAATCTCCCTCCTCCTCCTTCTCCTCCCCCTGCCCAGGGGTCTGCGATGTGCAAGCGCTGGGCTTTTCTCTGTCAGACCCCATGTCCCCAGCTGGGCTGCCGGGTCACCTCCTCACCCAGGGCAGGAACCCGAAGGGAACTGGCCCTGCAGCAGCTCCAGGTGGCATCTGTGCACCCGCAGCTCTGCCCCACCCGCAGGGGCTTTTTTTTTTTGTGGTGGCATCTCCGTGTCCTTGTGCCACCTAGTGCTGACACGCTCCTTGGGGACACGCCCCCCGTGCTTCATGGGGCACTCTCCAAAATGCACAATTTGGGGTTTTTTGTTGGTTTTTTTTTTTTTTTTTGGCTCAGTGTGGCCAATTCCATGTGAAGGAGCAACTCGGGCTGCTGAGGGGTTGTCCAAGGATGTGAAGTTTCAGCCACGGAGTTCATGCTGTAATCCTGGAGGTGTCTGGCAGGAAAAAAAAAATATACACAGGCATAAAATACATAAATAAAGAAATATAGATTATAGTCTCTGTTACACATCTGAGTTATCCATCACCCTCTGACAGCTGGTGTGGTGGGGGGCACTTTGTCACCTCGGGATGTGGCTCTGCCTCGAGCTGTCCCGGTGTCCCCAGCATCCAGGGCAGGTAGGACAGGGGTGACAGGCCAGGGACAGAGTTTTGGGCTGATGCCCCGCGGTGCCGGGGCAGGGCCCGAGGCAGCTGCGAGCACACAGCACATCTGTGCAGATGTGAGCTCCTGCCAGGGAAACACCGACCTCTGGATGACCCCCGGCCCTCCCGAAAGCAGAACCAGCCCCGGGAGAGCTCCAGCCCCGGCATGTCCGGCCCGGCCACGCCCGGGGAACCCCAGCCTGTCCCCCTTGCACCCCAACTACTGGCCATGGGTCTGGATGGTGACACAGCCCCTGTCAGCAGCTGAAAAGTCCCTGATTTGGATCAGGGACTTCTGCAGAGAATCCCTGGGTATTTGCATCCCAAGGCTGTGAACTCCCTTCGCGGGAGCACCGGGCGTGGATCAGGCCTGGCAAACACCGAGAGGCTTTTCCTGGACCATGATAAAGGCAGAGTGAACCCCACGGCCTGAACAGGGAGAGATCTGCTCTGAAACCAGCTATCCTGTGCTTCTTGGCCTTCCTGCCCTCCACGCTGGCTCCGAGGCTCCAGCAGGATCTGTTGGAGAGATTCCCTGCTCCCCCCAAGGCTTTTGTGGGAGAGGTCTCCAAGGGATGTGAGGAACGAGCAGCAGGACTGAGGTGTTGGAGGAAGCAGGGACAGAACCACCTGCCCAGGTCACATCCAAACTGTGGGTGATGGGCTCCAGCCTGGGTGTTTGGGAGCAGAAGGATACCTGGCTATCCAAGTCCATCGGATCTGCCCTTCCTTCTGTGCATTCCCAGGGCATTGGGAAGGTGACTCCTGAGCAGCTCTGACCCCAAACAGGGGACGGTGCCTCTCCCACTCCTGAAGGCTGTCCCCTCAAAACCACAGCCAATGCTCTGCTCTGGCTGTACACACCTTCCATGGGAGCTCCTGCTGTGGCTGGGGAGGGACACCCCACCAGGAACACCGAGAGCAGGAAAAGGCTCTATTTGCCAAGGCCACCTGCAGCCAGCTTTCCTCTGCTCTCCAGCTCCAATTCCACATCTCCAACTCACACTTCGGCTGGTGTGAGCATCAGAAAAAGCCTGTTAACACATTCCATGCAGGAATTGCTTTCTCCTGCTCCCCCTCCTGCATCCCGAGCACACACACACCAGAGGGGACAGCAACACCCCGGCCTTTTACAGAGCAAAGGGATTCTCCCTCTGCCTCCCCCTGCCCGCAGCCACGGAGCACATCCCAAATCCTGCCAGCGAGGGGCAAGGAATGCAAACTCCATCCCCGGCTCTCCCAACCCCCTGTTATTTATGGCTGCCCCCAGCCTTGCTGCTCGGGCCTGCTCTAAAGCAATCCTGTTAACGATTTGCTTCATGTTCTCACTGTACACAGTTGTCCCGCTTCATTCTTGTCACAGGAACATGTCCCTCTTAATCCGTTTGAAAGGAAAGAAAACCACAAAGGCCAGTGAAGAGCCCCTCAAGGCTCTTGCCCATCCCACATGTGGAGGCTGAAGGGAGGAGAAGCCACTAAAAAGCCAGAGCAGCCCATTTGTCACGCAGTCGTTTCCCGAAGCGCACGGCTCCTGTGAATAGCGAGGCCGCGGCCAACGCCGCTGCCCCGAGGAATTTTTGTCTCCCAATAACTGCAACACTTGGCAAGGGACATCACTGGCCAGGGATGGAGCCAGGAATGCTCCAGGCAGGGCAGGCCCCACAGCACAGCGTTGGGACACGTCCCTCCCACACCCTGCAGGTGACCACGAGCCACCTCTGCGTGGAGCCGTCACCGAGACCGTGGAATCACAGGACTGGGCTGGGTGGGATCTTATGGATCAAACAGTTCCATGCCCTGCCAGGCACAGGGACACTTTCCACTGTTCCAGCTTGCCCCAAGCCCTGTCCAACCTGGCCTTGGACACTCCCAGGGATCCAGGAGCAGCCACAGCTTCTCTGGGCACCCTGTGCCAGGGCCTCACTGCCCTCACAGGGAAGGATTCCTGCACAATATCCCATCTAACCCTGCCCTCTGGCAGTGGGGAGCCATTTCCCCTTGTCCTGTCACTCCAGGCCTTTGTCCCAAGTCCCTCTCCAGCTCTCCTGCAGCCCCTTTAGGCACTGGGGTCCCCAAAACCTTCCCTGCTCCAGGCTGAAGCTGTCGCTTTGGGGTTTGTCCTGTTTCTACACAGGCTGCAACTTCACTCCCCTTTTGAAAGCACAAACAGGCTCTGGAAAGAAGCACAGGGAAACAAAACCCCAACCAAGCCAAGCAAGTGTGAGCCAAGGGCTGACACAACAGAGCAATTTGTGCCTCTGCCTCAGCATCTTATGGCTTTAGGTCTCCCCAGCTGAGGGGAGGTAACAGGACAGAGTTGCTCAAGAAGCCAAAAGAAACAATAGTGTCCCAGCTCCTCTATTAGTCACCAGAAATCGAGTTATGACTAGACTCAGCAGGGCTCAGAGAAAAGAAAAAGTGGTGACTTCATGCTGGATTGGATTTTAAAATCCCATTTTTTTTCCTTTGCTAAAGTCTCCATCACCACTTATTTTAGGTAGGAGGGTGCCAAAAGGAAAGGAGTGGGGGAGGAGGAAGGCTAAAAACCACATCTAAAAGCAGGACAGTTGCTAGTAAAACAGAAAAAAAAATTTCCTCTTTGAATATTTTATTCTTAAACATAACAAACTTCCTCCGAGTGTTGTCACAAGTACTTGTGGCTGCTCTACGTGGCTCGGTGAAGCCTGTAGAAATGTGTTCTGGTTTGCAAAATATTAATTAAAAAGAACAAAACAAAACAAAAAAACAAAAACCACCCCCCCCAAACAAAACAAAACAAAACCAAAAAACAAACAAACAAAAAAA
>VZTR01003489.1:13464-68553 GCA_013400775.1 Chaetops frenatus
AAAAAAAAAAAAAAACCCAAACAAAAAAACAAAACACAAAACAAAAAACCACCCAAAAAACCAAACCAACCAAAACAAAACAAAACAAAAAATACCACCAAAACCAAAATACCCCCAAACCCAACTCAACTTGCTGTAACAGCAGCAGTACTTGAAGGCAGCCCCTGCTGGGGCAAGGTTACCTCTGGGGTAAGGGCAGGAGCTGAAAGGAGCAGAGGCCTGGACCCGGGAATCGGCGATTTCTTTGGGATTTGGTGGTTTCTGGAATGTGGAGGCAGTTTCCTATCTGCTAAGCCTGCTCTAGTTATTCCTCTTCCTCTCGCACTTCCTGCTTTTGCTTCCAAGCTCTAGGTCGAGGCACTTTTCCTCCTCCTCCTCCTGAGGATGAATGTAAACACCACTGAGCCTGTCTCACCCACCTCCCCTCGGCCCCTGGCCCTTCCAGCTCCCCCTGGGAAGGCAGGGAGCCAGAGCCCCCTTTCTGGCTGTCGGCAGCGTGCACAAGCAGGAGCCTGGCTGGGATTTTGGGACAGGAGTCCGTATCCTCCCGCTCCCGCCTGGGATGCTCTTGCCAGTGCAACACTCGAACACTGGAGCAGAGCCCCCAGCTCCTCCACCAAGCCTCGTGTGAAGGTCACAGAGCAGAGTATCAGTGCAGTAATACTTGAAATACTGAGACAAGGCACACCCAACAGCCTTTCCTCCTCACAACGCTCTCCCCACCAGCTTTTTTGGTTCGATCCGAGTCTCCCCGCGAGTCACAGAGGACAATTGTGCTTCCTGCATTCACATATAGGAATAAATAGCTCTGGATCAGTTTCCTTTATGGCCGGATTACAGAACCCCTGAAATACTGATAGGCTTTATGAACAGCAGCACTGTGCAGTTCCGTGGCTGTCCTCGGCCACGCCAAGTTCCTCTCTAGGATGCGGGTGCATCTCCCAGGCGGATGGCCCCAAAGAAAGTCGTGTGCTTGCTCATGTTGATGGAGATGTCAGCGTGGACCATCTTCACAGCAATCTTCTGCCTGGCCTTGAGCAGGCACACCCCGGCCGTGTAGCAGGTGTTGAAGTTGGTCTTGCCGGTCTCGATGCTCCGAGTGCATTGCAGAAAGGGCTTCTCGTCCACCACCACCTCGTAGCTGGCGAAATCGGTGAAGTTGATGTAGTAGACCTGATGTGAAGCAGGGAGAAGAAAGGTGTCAGGGAAGGGGTTGGGGTGTGGGGAGCAAGTGCAGCGTCCTGGGGGTGTCTGCAGCCCCCTCCTGGCCCCAGCAGCTGCACTCAGAGGTGACTCGTGCGAGGCAGCAAGAGCCCCAAGCCAACCAGGAACCTCTTTTATTCCGCTTCAGGCTGACCCAAGCATGCAAAAAACCCCTGAATCCATGTGCCTCAGGCTGAGCTACCATCCTGCTGATTCCAGGGAAGTGACAGACCTGCACAGAGCCGTGCAGGGCCCCCTGTGTGCTACAACAGCTTCTCATCCCACACACAGACAGACACATTCCACTGAAGGCCTCTTGCACTTACCTGGCCAGTCCTGCTTCCTGGTGCCAGAGCCTCCTTTAGTGGTGACATCAGAACTGCCCTAAGGTGGACTGGGAGCTGCCTCCTGGGTAACTGGACTCGGTGCTTGCACAGGCACGAGCTATTACAGGGAAAAGGCTCCCCCAGCCTCCACAGCTTGGAAGGAAATCACCCCACAGTGCTTCTACTGATTGAACTCCCTGACTTCCAAGGCCCTGTGACTCCACTTGTCCTCACTTAACCCTCTCCCACACACTGATTCCAAAGAATTGCAGGAGGAAGAGCTGTCCAAGGAGAAGTCAGTCTCAGGGAGCTGCTTCTTCCTGAGAAAGGAAATCCAGCCCTTTTGGAGGCAGGAACATCCTGAACACTGAATCTTTTTTTTTTTCTCTGATGGACCACAAATGATGAGGCTTCAGTGGCCCAACACTGTGGCCAGCAATCAGCATCAAGCATTTGGGAAAAAACCTCTACTTTGGCCCATGTGGAGTTATATTTTCTGTCCCCATCCAAACTGGACATGTGTCACCAATTCCATGGAAGAGCACCCGACATCCACGGCTCACTTCATCCCAGAGCCCGTGCTGGGCTGGGGCTACACGGAGCAGGGGGAGGCAGAGGGAGACACCTGGGCTGGGACCTGGCCAAACCACCCGGGCTTGGGAGTCTGAGGCTTCCAGAGTGACACAGCTCCAAAACCACCACAAATGACCAGCGGTGGGGGGTGTTTCAAAGCACTGAGCTCAGCGTCCTGCCTGCAGGGAGGTTTGGAAGGGTCGGGGAGTGACCACGGGGATAACTGGAGGGATAACCCCGGGATTGGTGGGTGTGGGGTGTGCTTTCAGTGCCTAATCCCTGGCGGGCAGTGTCCTGGCAGTGACAGGGGTGTGACACTCCTCCTCCTCCCCACGCCCATCCTGAGCTGAAGCGGCTACAACTCCACACAAGCTGCTGGCATTTGGTTGTTGTCTGGAGCCCTCTCGTGGTTCATGCAAGGCTTCCACCGGAACACAAGAATAGGAGGAGTTAGCCTAGGACCGTACTCACTTCTACCTGACTATAGATGAAGTATGTGCCGTCCACCAGTACCTCCAGCTCCCCACTGCGGGCATGCAGCTTAAACACCTTGGGGTTCAGAGTGATGCGAGACCAGTCATTGAGGACTCCACCTGAAAGATCTCAGTATGAGAAAACGGCGGTCACTCAGTACCCGTCAGGAGGAAAAGCGCAGGAGCAACACAAACACAGTCACAGCACCACAGAGAGCAGGGAGTTTGGAAGGGGAATCCCAGCATTACACCCTAGGGAGTGGGAGCAGGGACTCCTCTCCAGCTCTGAGCACACCATGGCTTGTGGGGTCCCTCCAACCCTCTGTGTTTTCATCCTCAAAACCCAGTGCAGGGCCTGTTGTGCTCTGCTCACCCCAGGGCTGGGCAGGACCTGCCTCCTGCTGACCCTGTTGGATCCCTGTTCCCTACTGTGCCCGGGGGAATGGTCACCACAGAACCACCATGGAACGGGTTGGGTGGGAAGAGACCTTAAAGTTCATCCCATTCCACCCCCTGTCATGGGCAGGGGACACCTCCCACTATCCCAGGTTGCTCCAAGCCCTGTCCAACCTGGCCTTGGACATTTCCAGGGATCCAGGGGCAGCCACAGCTTCTCTGGGCCCCCTGTGCCTCCCCAACCTCACAGGGAAGAATTTCTCTCCAGTATCTCATCTAAATCTACACTCTTTCAGCTTAAAGCCATTCCTCTTTGTCCTGTCACTCCAGGCCCTTGCCCAAAGTCACTCTCCAGCTCTCTTGGATCCCCTTTAGGCACTGGAAGGGGCTCCCTGGAGCCTTCTTTTCTCCAGGCACATGGAGACCAACTTTGGGTCACACTACTGGTTTTAATTCTCGTGTTCCTTGACTTCACCATTCCTGACTTTGTTATTGGGACAATTTTAACATTTTAATTTTGCCATTACAATTCCTATGGTTTTTAAAAGCCAAAGTAACAACAAAGTAGGAAATTGCACCATATCACAATACAGTAAGCCCTAACTGGGGTCCCTCAACACAGTCAGGGATTTATGGACCCACCACCCAGTCCTCTGGCACCGGGATAACTGGGATAACCTAGGGACAGACTTTGCTGTGAGCCCCAAACTGAGCCAATCTCTGTAGGTGCCTCAGTTTATCAAATCCCACTCCTGTCCTCCCAGTCTCCATCTGCCTCTCCTCTCCCTGCCCCCAGCTGGAGCTTGCCAGGCTGGCAGCTGGACAGCATTCCTGGCTCCCAGCTCTGGATTGTTCCTGAGCAGCAGGGAAGGACACTCACAGGGCATTCCCGCTCTCAGACAGCAGCGTTCCCTCTGGAAACCCTCAGCATCCCCAGTAATGGAGGGATAATTGCTTTCTGAACGTAAGCAAACTGCATCTTTTCCCTCCCATTGTTCCTGGGAACGGGCGGTTTCCTTTTCATTTCGGGGGAGCTGTAAGCACAAGTCCCTGTCCATGAGAAATTCCAGCTGCCACTGCTCAGGCCTGCCGAGAGGAAAAGCTGCCTTCCCACAGAAGCAGTGGCCAGCCGTCCTCATGCCACGAGTGAGGCAGGAATTCCTGGACAGGGATCCTGCAGCCCCTTCCTGCTGCCCCCACCCTCGGGAGCCGCGCCCCTCCCAGTCTGGGATGGGGGTAAGGATGGATGGATTGGGGTCCCTGGGGACTCAGGGAGGGGACAAGCCAGCTCCTCTCCAGCACAGCCAGAGCAGGGAGGCAGGAGGTGATGAATGAGCCCCAGCTGTTGGCAAGGAGAGCAGGAACTTGAGGAGAATTTGGATGGGGATCCAGGAAGGAGAAGGAGAGCAAGGAGCTGCCTGTGGATGGGAAGTGGCTTGGCAAGATCTGGGATTAAAGGCTGTTGGTGGGGGCAGAGATGCTCAGGGGATCCCAGGAGGAGCTGGTGGCTGGACACCTCTGTGCCTTCCCTGCCTTAAATTCCTGGGAAACTGGAGGAAAATGGGCAAATGGGGATGAGACAGGACAAGGATCCACTGAGGGCTTGAAACAGAAGGGTGAAAGGAAAGGCCTGGTCATGGAGGGGCTGGGGAGGCACTGGATGTACCTGGGGGTCAGGGATAAGGGAGATTTAGTGGGACAGAATTACTGGGATGTACAGAACAGGGATAACCTGGGAGATAAACAGGAGCTGAGGGGAAATGGGGCTGGAGACTCCACACAAGACTCTTCTAGGGGGGTCTGGGCAGGGGTATTGGAGGGCAGGGATGGGCAGGGATGATCTGGGAGCTGTGCCATGGGATGGACTGGGACACAGGAACTCCAGGGGTGCAGGAGGGGCTCTTCCCAGCACCCACAATTATCAAGAGATCCTTACCATTCTTCACTTGGATTGCTGAGCCTTGGCCTTGGAGATGGACCACAGCTGGCTGCAAGGAGAGCACAGGGATGGAGGATTAACGGGAAGCACTGTGCCAGTCCACAAAAATCCCCCCCAAAGCTGGGTTTTTCCATGGAAAATCAACCTACCTGGCTGTCTCTGGAGCTGGCCTTGTCTGTGGCACCTGCAAAAGGCAATTCCACATCGTTGGAGAGGAAGGTTGAGTGAGGAATTCCATAAACAAAACTTCTTTTACCCCAAAATAACCCTTAAGCCCCCATATAAGTCACTTTTCCTACCCCATAGTAACCATTAATCCTCCCTTTTAACAGGAGGAGGGGTATGGGGTACAGGTAATATTACAATATATAAAACAGAAATATTAAAAAACATTTTAAAACATTAAAAAACACATAAGGAAGAAAAGGATTTATCCTACATTTCCTGATTTTATTCCCAGCACTTCTGTCCAACCCTCAAAATCCTTTGTTACTCTACAGGTTTCCAGTAGAAGGAAAAACTGCACAACCCATTCCCTGATCCACAGTGGGAAGAAAACCTCCTGGCTGCCAGGATGCCAAGTTTCCCTCTGCAGGTCACTGACTGCATCTCCCTTCTCCAGGAGCCAAATCCTGATTTGGGAGGAGATGCCTGTGGCAGCACAGCACGGAGCTGAGGGGTTCCTGCTGCTCCTGCCCGTTTAGAGCCACCGAATGCCAGAACCCCAGAAATTCAGGATGGTTTGGGTCAGGAGGGACCTTAAACCCCGGCTCCACCCCTGCCACATTCCAGAAGTTGCTCCAAGCCCTTGTCCCACGTGGCCCAGGACACCGAGGCCTGCTCTGGGCCGCGGTGCCACCGCGGCGACACCTCCGGCACTCCCACCTGCCCAGCTCGGAGCAGAGGGCTCAGCTGGATCCTTACCTGAGGGGCCCTGCACCCCGGGTGGTCCCTGAGGGCCCGGGGGCCCAGGGGGGCCGGGCGGTCCCATGACGGTTGTGCCTGGAATCCCAGGGATGCCGGGAATGCCGGGGGGACCCTGCGGCCCGGGAGGCCCTGGTGGCCCTTGGGGACCGTTGGGCCCTGGAGGCCCGGCCTTTTTACCTGGAAAACACAAGGACAGGCATTATCTGGGGGTGTGGGGTGGGCTTGGGGCTGCAGGAAATGGGAGGTTGGGGATGGGTCACTGCTGGCTGCAGGAAGGGATGAGGAGGAGCCTCAGGGCAGCTGGGGTGGGTGTCCCACAGCTCCACACCACAGGGACGGCACTGCCAACAGGGCAGGACTAGGTGACCACCCTGCAGGTGACCTTGCTGCTGAAAATTACTTCTAAACGAGGCATGGGGACTCTCTGGGGCTTCCAAAGGGATGGAGGCTCAGGGGGTCTCTTCCCACAGCTCCAACCACAGCTCCAGTCATTCTGCTCTTGGGCACACGGTCAGTCCTCAAGTTCCACGCCCTGGAGCTGGTGACATCCCTACAGATCCAGGATGATCTCTGGATACAGTCAGGGTGCTCCCACAGCACGTTCCAACATCCCCAGCCAAGGCTGGAGTGCTACAGTCCAGATGCACCACTCTGCAGTAACTCAGTTTGCTGGGTTTTGATGGAAAACAGGGATAATCTTTCCTACCTGTTGCACATTAGGACTGGGAGATGATCCCCATGGCTTGGTCTCCTCCAGAGGGCAGTTCAGAGCTGAGCTCCAGCTCCTCTCCAGCATTGCTGGAGTAGCCCCTGTGCTGACTGTGCCTCAAAATAATTCAGTATTTTGGGCTTTGGATGGAGGGAGGGGCTCAGGAAGGACTAGCCCCATCCAGGGGATGGAAACACTGGAGTATTGTTACAATCCCAGAATCCAGACTTGGATTTGGGTTGGAAAGGACCTCAAAGCCCATCCAATCCCACCCCTACCATAGGCAGGGACACCTTCCCCTATCCCAGCTTGCTCCAAGCCCCAACCAGCCTGGCCTTGGACACTTCCAGGGATGGGACAGCCACAGTTTCCCCGGACAACCTGTGCCAATATTTTACCAGCCTTGTGGCAAAAACCTTCTTCCCTACCATGATCCTCAAACACCTCACGTGTCCCAAGGAAGATAAATGACACAACCACACCAGGAATGGCTCCTACATACACAGAGTGGGTTGAAACGAGCTCTGCAGGGAAAGCCTGGTCCCTGCTATCCTGATTTTTCCACGTTCCCAAGAAAAATTATGTTCTTTTGAGGTAGTTTTTAAAATGCCACTTTGGAACAGCTTTTCTGCCAAGGAGCATAAATGCAGCAAAATCACTTCAATTGATGCCACAAGGTCCCCAGTAGGACAGAATTAAACTCGTGTTTAGATGACAGCAGCAGTTGGGATATGAAATTATGGTTGTTGGAATAGTTTCTGAGTACATTTATGTACTTGTTTCTCTACTAATAACCATCTTTGTAATGGACAGAAGTGTAAGGAAAAATCCATCTATTTTAGCACAGGAGTGGGAATCTCTGGATGGCCACTAGCCAGGAGCAAGGGCACAAGGACATCAGGGTGGGAGAACTGTGGGCATAGTTTACATATGCAGAAAATGAAATTAAAGTAAGCAGGGGTGAGTAAAGTCACACTGGTGTCCTACAAAAAGTGGGAAAAGGCTTCAGGCTTCGCAGCAATATTTCTGTCCAGATCAGCAGCCATGACTTCCAACCTGAACTGGCCACAGTCCAGCCTTCCTCCAATCCAGTACTTCTCCTCCTCCTCAGGATGATGCCGTGCTCTGGAAATGATCACCTGGAACCACAACCCATTTTCCCTAAACCACACCAAACTCCCCTGACTGACATGCCCCCAATCCAGGCCATCCCAAGGCAGGATTGCAGACAGGGAGTTGGGAATGCTGCTGCTGTCACTTCAGGCTTCCCTCCCCCGAGAGGGATGCACATCACAGCTGGTTTAACTCATCTGCCTCCGAAATCTGCTCTGCTACTCAGGGAGCTGCTGCTCCAGCAGCGACACCATCGCTCATCCCAGCGACACATTTCTGTGCCTTCCCCTCCTGCAAGGCACTTCAACCACTTCTCTGCGGTGACAAACCTCACAAGACAAAAGATATTCCATTTATTATCTGACAGCTCCCTTATCAGGCCTCCAGGGAGGGGCCCAGCACCCAAATCCCAGCCTGCTGAGTCTCCCCTGTCCGTACCCACAGGATCAGAAACTCAGAGCAGGCAGAAGCAGGGAGCTCTCCATAATCCTCGCTCATCAAACAATGAACTGCAACTCCAGAAAGAATTAAATGTGACAATACCATAAAATCAAGCTGCTTTATACAGCTGTATGCAATCCAGCTCCACGAGATCCCCCTGCCCCTCTGGAATTGCTCTGGAGGCTGCAGCCATCAGTTGTTATTTGTTGGGCTGCTTGAATGTGGGTTGAGCTTTGTTAGGACAAGCTTCCCCCAACATAAAATTTTATGCTGCTTCTCAGAGTAAATACAAATGAAGTTGCTAAGTGTGGCCTGTTCCCACCTCTCAGCTGTGGCTCTGGAGTTTGTGTCCAAGGATTAAAGCCATTTGATGTGCTATTACAGCAGCACAGACATAGAAAACTCGGCTGCTCGGACCTTTGAACTTGCTCAAACTCCTGGCAGTAAATGTGAGACCCTAAGTGTGGGACCCTAAGTGTTCCCAGCAGTCCTACAGAAACAAGCACAGCATCAGGAACCTCCCAAACAGGGCTGCCTGAACAACCCAAATCCCAGCAGTCCACTGCAAACTGCCTGAGGAACATCACCAAATCCATAAAACCCTGAGGGCTGAGCAACACTCAGAAGGGGCTCATAAAATGATAATTTAGAGGTTAACACAGGGAAAAGTGGGATGCAAAGTGTGTCCATGATGAGTTTGGTGGGTCTGAAGGAGAATTCAAGCTGAGAGTTGGCAGGATCAGCATGAAAGCCAAGGCTGGCAAACAGCAACAGCTCCTGGTAGTTGGTACTGACCCAGCTCAACTCTCCAGTTGGAGAATATTCAGGATTCTGTACAACATAATTAAGTTCTTTCAGTGTTTAAGGAAGTTTTAAGGGGTGCTTGTGGGCCTTTGCTGGAGAGGGAAGCTGCCATTGGTTTCTCCTTTGTGTTGGCCAAAGAAAATTCACAAAGCACAGAAAGGAAAATGTAGTTAAAACTCAAACTTACCCTTTTTCTTGTTTTTCACTGAACTTGGACCTACAAAGGGATAAAAAAAAAAAAAAAAGAAAATTAGTGAAATTCAGGGATCATTTTATCAGGGAAAATCCCCATTGCCATTTTATTTTCCAGGTGGACAACAGATATCTTTGTGGCCCATGCAGCAGCACAGGAATGGTCTCAGCTGAGAGCTTTAACCCAAATTTCAGAGCATCACAGAGTGGTTGAGGTTGGAAGGGACCTTTAAAGACCGTCTGGTCCAACCCCCTGCTGACTCCTTGTGAGCCAAGTTGTTTAAAAATAAGAATAAAACACTAAAAAACCACAAAAGCAAAGAATTATTCTGAACTGACTGTTTGAAACAATGGGAATCCAAACCTCCCGAGCACGGAGAGAAAATATTTACAGTGAAGCTGAGAAATGACAGGACTTTGTGAGCAGAGGCTGAAGTGTGAAACATGTTCCACTGCTTCCCCAAGAACTCATCACGGATGGGAATGAACTGCAAAAATCCCCAAATATTCCCTCACTATTCATCAGGGACATCCCTCCAAAACCTGGAGTTTAGCACAGCAATGACTGAATCCACCTTTAACTGCGATAAAATTATAAATATAAATGAAGCTAATGAGGTTGCTTTGAGTCTGAGGGGGTGGGGAAAGGTAAATTCCCAACAGGAGAGCCTTCTTCCCATGGATAGTCAGAGGAAAGATAGGAAAAGGACCAGAGGAACTACCCATCAACCTCACTGATGCCCTTCCAACAGGAATATTGATTTTCCTACACTGTGCTGTTGGGTCATGGGAAAAAGATGGCTTTATCTACAAAAGGCATTATCTATAGAAGACATTATCTATAAATGGTGGTATCTACAATTTCAGGGAGAAGTTCTTCCCTGTGAGGCCCTGGCACAGGGTGCCCAGGGAAGCTGTGGCTGCCCCATCCCTGGAAGTGTCCAAGGCCAGACTGGACAGGGCTTGGAGCACCCTGGGCTTGTGGAAGCTGTCCCTGCCCACGGGGATGAATGAGCTTTAAGGTCCTTTCCAACCCAATCCCATTTAGATTCCATTATCTAAATGCTAATTTCTGCTAATTTACTATTTCTAATAGTATTTCTTATAATATTCACAGGTGGGACAACACATGGAATCCTAACGATCCCATCCCAGTATCCCACTAGGAAGCCACACCAGACTGCAAAACCTTTTAGGCTGGGCAACCAGGCTCCTGATTCTGCACTTCTGAGCCTCACCAGTCCTCACACTGTAGCCACCAGCCAGTGAACAACATTAGAAGAGGAAAAAAAAAAAAAAATCCCATTTAAAGATCCCAGCCCATCCCAACGCAGCGAGACGCGAGCGGCTGTGCCTCGGCAGCCCTCGGAGTCACGAGAGTTTATTTCATGTTCCATAGATCCCACCATTAGCACCAGAACCAGAGTGAAAGTACAAATAGCTGTGGCCAGCCAGACACATTTGGGCTGGCTGGATCCAATTAGCTTCAAAGATGACTGGGAGGAATGAGAACCACATGGGATGTCAATGTTCGCAGTCTATATTACAACACACGCATCTGTTCCAGGCACGGCAGAGAGAGATGTTATGGATCTGCAAGTGGAGCTTTCGACAGACACAGAAATATTCCTGACACGAGGGGGGAAAAAACCCAGGATTATTAAGCTTGGGAGCTTCTGAGTCTCTCTGGGGTTTGCATCTGTTCGCCTCCCCAGAGCAGGGGGGGATCGTTTAATTGGAGTGCGGAGCTGAAGCTTCTGATACGGCAGAATTTCCCTCAGTTCTGCTCAAAATGGGAAGCTCATGAGCTACTGCTCCACTTAGGCTAAAGTGGTAATAAATTACTGAGTTTAAGCTGAGGGCCACCAAAATTTCACATCAATATTCCTCTCAGGTGCTGAGGTGTTGAGGCACAAGGCTTGAAAACCTGGCTTGATGGACGTCGTCCCAATATTGATGTGCAGAGGAGAAAAATGGTAATTTAAAAAATCCTTTCTGCCAGGGTCTTCAGAGGCCACAAGCCAGTATTTAAACATTAAACTTGTAAAATGTTTTAAAATACTTTTCAAAATATTTAAACTTGTTAGATGCAGTGGTTGAACACACAGATAATATCATTATAATATAATGGATGCCCCATCCCTGGAATTGTCCAAGTCCAGGTTGGACAGGGCTTGGAGAACAAGGTGAACTTTAAGGTCCTTCCCACCCAAACCAGTCTAGGATTCCATGATATATCTGACCCACTGGTTATCTCTTAATTGATGGTTAAATACCTACAAATTCAGCAAGCCTGAGTCTTTCCCAGACTCTCTCCCACCCCACAGCCAATCTCACCTCCCCATCCCATTCCTCCCATGGAGAGGCCTCAGGACTCAAATCCCATTCCCCAGCCCACATTTATTCACTGTAGTTTCATGCAGACCTTGATTCCAAGGATGGCCTAAGAGAAAACTCTGGTTTTTTCCACTCTAAGATGTGGATCACAGGTCTATCCACTGTGTTCCTCCACTGTACAGGAGTATAAAAAACCAAATTACAGGACATCTGCTGCTGCTGCAGAGTCTACAGACCTGCCACCTTCATGGAGAAGGAAACTGGTTTGATTTGGAGAATTCTCAACTGATCAATGTCTCCCATTCCTGATTTCAGGGACTTTCCCATGCTGCAATTGAGGATTTATTCCAGTCCTAATCGTATCTGAGAGCAACCAAACCTCTCAGCTGTTCCCTGGCACCTCTTTTCCCTTCTTTAAAAGGATAACTTTGAGTGCACCTTTCTGCTCCTCACGAATCCCTTTCCATATCCATCAGGAATGTCCTAGAGATCCAGGTGGTCCCAGCTGCTGGGATTGAATGTGACAGCCACCCAAGCACAGTTATTCTTCCTGACTTCTGCCTTTCTTCCCTCTAATCCCACCTCTCCCACTCCCTCTTTCCACATGCTGTCAGTTCTCTTCTGAGGTCAAACCAGGCCCAGACCTTGGGAACTCCATCCCCTTCTACTTTTCCCATCTTTCAACTGGAATTAAATATATGTTTAAACTCTGACCCCTCCTTGAAGGAGCTGTCAACTCTGTTCACCCCCTTGTTTAGGGGGAAGGAAGTTGGCCAGAACTGTTAATACAAAAAAAAGGATTGGGAGAGCAGGACAGGCTGGATGGCTTTGAAGGATAATAAGCATGGAATGAGATTTAGTCATACAAAATATACAGTCCTATAAAATATATATACATGGGAAATAGTAAAGTGTTCTGCTGGATGCTGGAGGACACCTGCACGTGCTCAGCCAGGCAAGGCAGAAACACAATCCTAAAATGGGAATAACAAAGGAAAACATGGGGAAATCCTGCTGCCACTTAGTGAAGGGGTGTGGAAATCCTGGGAACTGTGAAGTCAATCCTGATCATCTGATACAGAAAGATGAATTGAAATGAGAAGAATTCCACAGAAAGGCTCCTGGGAAGGGCAGGAAGTGGGCAAGTGAGCTTGGTGGCCACCAGCACTGGGAAATGGGTGAGAACACCAGGGAAAGGCTAAAGAAGGAAAAGACCTGGAGGGCTTCAAGGAGAGTGCTGGCACATCCAAACTGCACCACAAGACCACTGAGTTGGGAATGAGGAGGCTTCCAAGGAGAAGCACAGTCTGGAGGGGATCTTCTGGCTCAGAGTGAGCCCTCCTGTGCCACAGACTGTGGCTGGAAGTTCTCTCTAAAGTCCACCAGTCCCTCTGGAATGTTATTTTTGGGATTATTTTTGCCTAACCACCAAAGCCATCTCTACTGAGGCCACCACTTGAAACACTGCAGCTACCTGATCTACTCCTACCATTGATATTCCCTTCCCCTGGATTTCCTGTAGGAACAGCCCCTGACTGCTGCTGAATTCCTCATCACAGGATGGGATTCCCCCAGGAAAGATGGGAGCAGGAATTCTGCACCCTGGGCTCTGGACACACCTGTGAGCAGCACTCCAGAGCAGATTTTCCACAACTGCTGGGAAAACAGAAGGGGAGGACAACAGAAAAGGAGGGAATGTCAAGCCTGCAAGAGGGGTAAACTTGGAGGGAAAAGTACAAGCAGGAAAGATGTCTCTTTATGATGACAAAAGACCCCAACCCAAACAGAGCCACCACAAGTGGAAGGCTCCAAACCATTCCAAGCCACCCCACAAAAAACTCCAAATCTCTTCTAGCAGAATCACTTCGGGTTCAGATGCAAACATCTCACTTGAAGCTGAGGAAAACACTTGCAAGAGATGAGTTTTTGGTGTGCTAACCCCCAGCTGTGGCCCAGCCAGCAGCAGAAGACATCTCCCCATGCTTCAGGGAGCAGGTTCCAGCCCCAGCTCCTGCAGCCCTACCATCTGCTGGATCACTTCCAAGGCCTTCAGAAAAATCCCAGATGGTGATGCAACTCAAGGATATTACATGTGACATGTTTGCTCTTAGCAAGATTAATAGAGTTGACTTTCCCCCCCCTTCCACCCCAATCTCTCTTTCTGCACGCTACACACTGCTATGATTTACTATAAATACAGAAATATCCCAAACTTCTTTAGGACATCTGCTGATATAAATAGGATATTAAAAAACCCCTGCCTTCCCTTATTAGCTGTGTGTGTGGATTAACAAGAAATAGTTTAAATTCCTGCCAAACAGTTCCAACCGGTTTTATGGACAGGAACAGATCTTTGTAATTATGCTGATTTTATATCAAACCTATAAAAGGTTGACCATTATAGGAATCAGTCAAACAAAGGATACACCTAAGGAGGTGCTGAGCGTGCTGGAATTCCCAGTTGCCAAGAGCAGGACAAAGCCATGGAATGCCACAACCATGTTTTAGTAGCATCATTTGATTCAGGACAGGACACCAAGTGATTTCTTTAAGGTGTTCATCCAGTTTGGGAAAGGAACACATCAGCAGCCACCAGTTTTGGGTATCCCATCCATCCATCCATCCTTTGAAAATGATGCCAACCTGTTCATTGGGAATTACTGATCCTTCTCCTATTTCCTAGCACTGAGTTACTATGGAACATCCTCAATCTTCTTCCCTAAATTTGACTCTGGCTTGGGGACATGTGAGACCAGATAATCCAACTGAGGCACCTCCGTGTTTCCATCTCCCCTCCGCCCTGGGATGGAGGTACTGAGGAATTACCCTCATCCCAGGTTACAGATTAGAGACAAAGTCCTTGTGATTAAAGAGATGTTGTCATTATCCAGAAACACCACATCACTTCTCCCTCATTCATGAAATAAACATTAAATCATTAAGTCACAGACTCATGGGATGGTTTGGGTTGGAAGGGACCTTAGAGATCATCCTGTGCCACCCCGTGCCATGGGCAGGGACACCTCCCACTAGCCCAGGCTGCTCCAAGCCCTGTCCAGCCTGGCCTTTGACACTTCCAGGGATGGAGCAGCCACAGCTTCACTGGGAAATCCATTCCAGCCCCACACCACCCTCACAGGGAAGAATTCCTTCCATATATCCAACCTAAATTGCTCCTCTTCGAGTTCACACCCATTTCTCCTTGTCCTATCACTACAGCTCCTGATGAGGAGTCCCTCTCTGGCTTCCTTGCAGGTCCTTTCAAACACTGAAGTGGTGGAGTCCCCATCCCTGGAGGTGTCCAAGGAAGGCCTGGATGTGTCACTCAGTGCTCTGGGCTGGTGACAAGGTGGGGATTGGTCACTGCTTGGACTGGATGACCTTGGAGTGGCTTTTCTGACCTCAAGGACTCTGGGGAAGGTCCTACCCATCAACCAAGCCCTCTTGCCCTATTTGACCAATACTAAAGGTGGCAAGAGCAGCTTGGGTGTTCCTGGAGATTCCAGGCAGTGATTCCTCCAAGGTGTCAGTCTTCCCAATGAACAAGAAACCTCCAGAACTCGGCTGCTGCCTTTCCAGCACTGGTGCAGCGACATTCACTTCATTCCCATGGGCAGGAGAAATGCAAAGCTTTCCAAGTATTTTTAAGTGTGGGGTTATTAATGCCAGACTCCAGTGGATTGGGGGAAGAGGGATGTTAGCTCCCAGCACATGCCTAATCTAGAACACGTGCTTTCGGGGGAGGTTTGGAACCAACATGTTTTCAACATTTTCAGGAAATTTGGTCTATCCAGATGAAAGCTTCTTGGACCCTGCTGAACTATCAGTCAGCGATACAAACACTGAAACAAGAGGAATTTTTTCCCTTTTCCCTGAAAAAGAAAGTGTTCCTTCACCAACTCCAGACATAAAGCAATGGGTCTGCTGAAGAGCAGCTTTGGGATTACTACTCCAGGATATTTAGAAAATATGATCAATGATAAATCTAGGGAAACATCCCAGAAGTAAATCACATCCTGTGCTACTCCAAAATTCTGTTGCATCTTCCCAGGGTGGATTTTTGATGAGGAACGGAGATCTTCCGCTGAGGGTGGAGGAAAGGTGCTGCCCACACTTACGGGAACTCCAGGGTGTGAAACAGAACTAATTTCAATAAATCTGAATACAGGGAATACGTTTTGTAAGGAAATGGTGAGGGAATTCATGGCACAAAGTAGGGGAAAATGAAACAGCACTGTGGGATGGGTGAGTCCAGAGGGCAGGGCCCAGGGCATTCCAGCTTTCCTCAGGCACCACTGGGCTTCTCCCCCTGCTTTTGTTTCAATCAAAATTCCTGTGGGAACACAGCCACCCTTAATGGTCTTTGCCTGGTTACACTTTAAATCAAGATGCTCCACAGCAGCACCCCACAAACCAGCGTTCCCTCCCTGTCCTTCATCCAGTGGCATCTTGGTCCCTTCCCAGAGTCACCAGAGGGCCACCCCAGCCTGCTCCACCTGCACAACACAAGCCCTGAATTTCAGCAGTCTTTCCTTTCTCTTTCCCTGTCCCACTGTGGACTCAGATGCTGCTGAGTCCCCAGAAATGGCTCAGGGACAGTGGCACTCGTGAGCCCCCACCAGCCCTGTGCTGGACTGACCCAGCCCAAAGCCGGTCTCCTCCAGCCCGGGAAGATCAAGGACAGTTTGCAGCTCGTTTTGGACTCTTCTGAGGCACTCCCTTGGCTCCATCCAATTTTGAGGCAGTTCTTCATCTCTTTGATGGGCTTTTCATGTGTCTCCAGGGGAACTGTCCCACTCTGAGGTCACTCCTGGGGCTGCTTGGCCACAGGGTGTGAGAAGAGCTCGTGCCCTGGCACCAAGGGCTGGGAATCATCCCTCATGTGGTGGCTTAGGGATGAGAGTGGCCTTTGCTGCCTCCCTGATCCTCTCCCTGCATTCCACCAAAGGACAAAGCTCCATCCATGTGTCATCCAGATGAGCAGATGCTGCTCCAGCAGCTCCATGGATCAGTAGCCTGCTCCCTCCCCATTCCTCTGATCCCAAGCACCAGCCCCCAGTTCAAGCTCATGGGGCTGAAAACAAACAGAGAGAAGTCACAGCTCAAGCCTGGAATCCCTGGAGCGACACGAGATGCCAGAGAGCCACAATCTCTCTTCTCAAACAGCTTCAGACCACGTAAGATCTCATCAGGAACAGGGTTTTTTTTGCTGTTGAGAAAGTTTTTTTTCTCCTGCCAGTACTCAGAGATTTTTGCTTGGTTTGACAAAACCCAGGACTCCTCAGGGAATAATTTGGTGAAGCTCCTAAGGACAGTTCTACTCAAATTTACAGATAATGCCACTAGTGGCAGTAGGTTGTGATGTGGTTTATCTTGATCTTTAGTCATATTCAAGAGAAAAAAAACTGCAGATGATCAGAACCAAAGTGTGAACAGGAGACAGACCTAAGGGACAAGCACTCATCAACCTGAGTTTTGGTCCAGGTAAAGGTGCTGTGGGGAGAAACCCCCCAGCTGGAAAGGACAAAAGGAGCAGGATGAACTAGTTGTGCTCACACATTCCAAAGGTTTTTCCACTTTCAGAAGGATGATGGGACTCAAAGGGCACCAGGTGCTGTCTAAAGGGAGGAGCTGGAACATGTAGAGCCCCACCAGCCCTGTGTATCTCCCTCCTAGGGGCTTTTTGGCATGAGGAAAAATACAGGTGTGGGATTGTAGGAGAGCCAGGATGGAACAGCACCCTCCTTTAGAGGTCTGTCACCCCTGCTGTTGTCACCTCTGTCACAATGCTGGTCCCATTTAGGAGGAGAGGCTGGATCCAGTCACCTCCTGGGGCTCTCTCCACTCTGCAACTTCAACTCTGCTCTCCAAGAGCCAGAGCTCTGCTGAAAATCCCTCCTCACTTCCTTGAGCAAGGCAGATGTGTCCCTGCTCACTGCAGTGGGGATTTCCAAGGCTTTACAGGACACAAGGAACAACCACGGTGATTCACCTCCTCCATCCCATCCAGATCCACTTTGGGATCAGTGGCAAGGCACCAGGACAGGCTGCTGGTACCAGAAGGCTCTAAAAACAAGCTCCAGTCTCTGAGTAGGTGCAAGAACACCACAGCACAAATGTGGTCACGAGCAAAGACAAAATCCTGCTCCCAATTAACTCCAGAGCCACTGTTGCTGGCAAAATCCTCCTGCACTGCCTCCTCAAAAACACAAAAAGCCAATCAAACGGAAATCTCCACCCTCCTCAGCTCTTCTCCCACATCACCAGTCCCAGCCAAGTTCCTGGGGTTCACACCAGAACCTGTGGCCATCATATTTCATTTTCCACCCTCTGGCTGCCTCTGGGAGGAGGATGTGATGTGCCTTTTGTTTCCCTTCAGGCATTCCAGTTGGGTTCCAAGCGCAGAGCTGACAAACAACATTCCCATTTCTAATTCGAGGATCCCAAGGCTTTTTTTGGCTGCTGGCTGGAGTCACCAGGCTGATTTTCTATCCACCACTGCACCCTCTCACTTCCTTTATCAATCCCACATATTTAAATCCAGCAATTCGAAGCGTAGCGTTACAGCTGTGTTTTTATTTTGTTTGTTTTATTCGGTTGTTGCCTAACACAAAACACCCTGACATTTTCAGTCACATCCCACTAAGATAAACAACGAACATATGTCATGAATTCCAGCAGAAATGATTCCCAAGTGGGGCAGCAGCAAGGTTTGAAGAGGGAGTACGAGAGGCTCTCCCGAATTGTTTGCTGGATGTCTGAAATGAGCTCTCCCCGTGGTTATCTGTAAGGAATCGAGGGCAGGTGGGAGGAAAGCTCCCTGACTGCCTCATCCCCACAGAACCTGAGGTGCTTTTCCTCCTCCCATCCATAATCCTGCCTAATTGGATGGAAAACCTCCATGGCATTGAGCAGCTGCCTGAGAACTGATGGTTTAATTACACGGAAAAATGCGGGATCTATATCCGAGGATCTACCCGTGTGCATCCACACATCCTTACAGCTGGATGAACCTAAAAAGGGGGAAAAGGGAGGGGAAAAAATGGGAAGAAAAGGGAAAAAGATGGAAACCCAAGAGAGACCCCATCACTCTTGGGAGGATTGGATGAAATCGATAAGGGGGAAAAAAGAAGGGAAAGAAGTGGGGGGAAAAAAGGAAACCCAGGAGAGACTCTACCACTCTTGGGAAGCCCAAGAGAAACCCCTGCAGCAGCTGGGACACAGAGAATGCTGCCTGGCCCAGCCAATCCTTGCATTTATCCATTGAAACCAATTAAGGCACTTCCCCAAATCCTGCTGGAATTAGTGGGATCAGATATGACTCCAAAAATGTCTCCATACATCACGGCCAACAAAGCCCTCATGAAAACATTCAACCCCAGCCCCATTCACAGCTTTTTCCCCAAGGAATTCCTCACTGGAGCTCTGCAGCTCTGGGCTGGTGCAGCTGCTCTGTGACAGCCGAGAGGGTTCCAGTGAGTGCCCAGGGAGGGCACAGTGAGGACAATCACAGCTGCCACCTCCAGAGCAGCAGCTCCAGGTTTGGCTGTTCACAGAATCCCAGGATAGTTGGAAGGGACCTGTGGAGATCACCCAGCCCTAGGCAGGGCCACCCTTTGGAGCAGGTGACACAGGAACACATCCACATGGGTTTGAGATGTCTCCAGAGAGGGAGACTCCACACGCTCCCTGGGCAGCTGTTCCAGGGCTCTGCCCCCTCCATGGGAAGAAGTTCTTCCTCAGGTTGAGGTGGAACTTGTTGTGTTGTAGTTTATGGCCACTGCCCCTTGTCCTGGAGCCTGGCACCATCCTCTGACATCCCTTGGAGATACTGATATGGATTATGAGAGCCCCTCAGCCCTGCCATGACCCCCCTCAGACAGGAAAACAAGCCTATCCATCCCAAAACCTACAGGAGGAGGATCCTTGTGGTGGCTGGGGCAGGACCTGAGAGGGCGCTCAGGTGGGGAAGGTGGATCTGATCCAGTTCCACACCAATTCCTCCACTTGGTGCCACCAGACAGGCCTGGAGCACGTGCTGAGCCTGCAGAACCTCCCTGGCTGAGGGTTTATTCACCGAAATCAAAGCTCAGCTGCAAATCCTCCAGCCGGGAGACAATGGAGCCTCTCATGCTGCGGGGAGGGAGCAGCAGCTTCCAGAGGAGCCCGGCATTTCCAGCGCTCGGTGCAGCTCAGCTGCACTCACGGCTCCAGCTGCAGCCACATTCCTGCCCCTCTGGAACATCTGTTCTCCTCTCATTAGTGCTGGCCCTGTTTTGTAACACAAGGAACTCTGTGAGATTCCTGAAGCTCAGCATTTGACCCGGGGCGTTCCGAAAAGCCCCGGGTCTCAGGAGTGGAATTCAGACGGAATCACCAGTCACTTCCAATAACGTCTCTCTCGCTGCTCAAAGTGCAGCTGGAAAAGGAGCTGAGCTCTGGTCGAGTTTGAGCACAGCCCCAGGGAGCTCAGAATCCACCCACAAGTGCAGTCGGGGCAAGTGTCTGAGAGGGCCACCGAGGTGACAATGACCAGAGAATTCCTTCTCATCCACAGCAACTCCAAATCTCCCCGAGGGCCACCCCACGGCCCCATCGCACCCAGGGAAGGACAAACACCCCCAGAGCAGCTCCAGGGATGGACCAGATCAGCAGCACCTCATCACAGCTTTGCAAACATCCAAATAACGACGCAGAGTTCCTTCTGGAACAATCCAGATCCCAACTGGAAGGGCTGCTGAAGAAGCCAGGGGGCAAAGGGAGGTTGTGGCTGGGTCAGGACACACTGACCATTATTCCACTGTGATCCCTGTGAGATGGGACAATTCCTCACCCTGGGCACCACACCACCGGGTTTGTGCCTCTCCCAGCTTTTCCTATTTAACACCCAACTGGGAGAGCAATAGAGCAGAGCTCAGGGAGCAATTCTGGGCTCCAGCAGTTAGAGAATCATGGAATCACAAACTGGTTTGGTTGAAAGGGACCTTAAATCCCATCCCATTCCAGCCCCTGCCATGGGCAGGGACACCTTCCACCATCCCAGGTTGCTCCAAGCTGTGTCTACCCTGGCCTTGGACACTTCCAGGAACATCCACAGTTTCTCTGAGCAACTTGTGCCAGGGCTGGGACAGAACTGGAACCAGCACCTAAACACCACTCTGGGTATTTAGGGACAAGACCTTAAACAGATCCATGTTATCCTAAGCTTGGGAATAACACAGAGATAGTGATATGTAAATAAGCTGCAGCCCTCAATTTATCACATTAACAACAAATACCGACAGCAACATCCCAGGAAAGAGATGAGTTTACCCCCAAAGATTAAAGCATCACATTATTCCAAATTTCTCCCACTTAGGGGGCAAACCACAGAAAAATCCTGGGAGAAATCAGTAAGAACAAGCACTTTGTGGTGAGCCTTTCCTTCTGGGAGCGTCTCCCGTGCTCCAGAATCCAGGAAATGTCCAGTATTTACTGCGTGCTCATCACCATGGTTTCGGAGCACAATAAGGCTCTATCGCCCTGCATCCATCTGTGTTTCTGGGAATGCCGGGGCTTTGGGAATTGCACGGGGCTGACACAAAGGCACCCATTGTTCTGGAGGCAGAGGGACGAACCTGCCCTTTCCACAGGAGAGGAAGCCAGCAGGAAAATTTGCTATTGTGAGCTGCACATTAAAAAAAAAAAAAAAAAAAAAAAAAAAAANAAAAAAAAGGTGGAGAAAAAGTCCTGTTGCATGGTCAGTGCTGCTGGGTTGGGAAAGGGGATGGCTGGGACAGGGCACCTGTGGGATTGGGGGCTGCCTGGGTGGGGCCAGGCATCCCCACTTAGGCTGGCATCTGCTACCTGCTAAACCATCCCAAAAACTTCCAAAATCCATCCTAAACCCACCCTGTAAGCCAGGCTGGCACCAGGTACCTGCTAAACTGTCCCAAAAACATCCTAAACCCATCCTAAGAAACAGGCTCTGGCATCAGCTACCTGCCAAACCATCCAAACTCCATCCTAAACTCACCCTAAAAGCCAGCCTCTGGTATTAGCTACCTGCTAAACCATCCAAAATCCACCCTAAAACCACTGTAAGACCATTCTAAACCCACCCTAAAACAACCCAAAACCATCCAAAACCCACCCTAAAACCATCTTAAAACCACACCGAAATCACCCTAAAATCACCAAGCAAATCCTAAGAGGGTGAAACTGGATCCACGTAGCTGGAACATCCCTTCTAAAACTCCAGGTAGGAGCAGGGATGGGAAAGAGCTTTAAATCCCCCAGAATTTCATTTTCCTTTCAACCCAAAGCCATTTGCAGTGCTGGAATTCTCCTCCAGGACTTTCCTCGGCAGGAAGAACTGCCAAAGTAGTAGGAACCAAACTGTTGTCAGCTTAAGGCCAGCCATCTGCTCAGCCTCTTCCCAGCTGCCATGCTCCCAATCAAAGCCTGGAGAACAATCCCTGATGTTTCTCACCAAGCTCAATATGAAAAAAATCTAGGAAGGGGGAAAAAAAAAACAACAAAATCAAACCAACAAACCAACAACCCCAAACCCAAAATGCAAAAAAACCCAGAAATCAGGAAAGCAGCCCGGCAGGGATCTAACTGGGAACAGAGATGAAAGTAGGAGAAAAAGAAACTATTTTATTTGTTTAAAACAATGTTTTTTAAAGAGTCCTATTGACATCTGCTTTGTAAATGCTCTGTCATTATTTATAACCTCCAGAGCACGGAATTGTCTCTGGAGTTACAACCATGCTACTCCCAGATTTTGGCTTTGTTAGCAAAGAGCCAGCAGCATTTTTACTGGCACTCTGGGAATAGAGATCTAACATTTCATACCCAGTTTATTTAAAAGTGGACTAATTTAACATCCTTGATGGTTCCTTTTAGCACAACTGTTGCTAATTAGCAGCTCCAGAATGATTTGTTCATCTGGGAGCAGCAGCAGTTCCACAGCAGCATAAATACACCAGGGCAAAAGGGAAGGAGGGGGAAAAGAGAAAACAGGGAAGAGGCATTGGAGTGGGGCAGGTTTTGGGGAATTAAAGGAAATGAAGCAACAAGTGGAGATGGGAACACTGAGGGGAAAAGAGGCAGGAAAAACAGAGTGGAAAGGGATAATGCTGGGCCTTGAGAAGCTGTAAAAATTGGTGGCAGGTTTTAAAATTTAGGTCTGGTGGCATGGACTGGAAAGTGGCTTCAAGATGATGTTCCAAGGACTGGAACAGCCACCAGCCCCCAGTGATCCTGTGGGATGGCCCAGGGCTGGAGGGATGCAGGGACAAGGAGAGGGACCTTGGCCAGGACACGACCTCGGCTGCTTTACGTGGCCCCAGGGCACCGTGGGTGCAGGGCCACAACCCAAAATTAAGCAAACCCAACCATAAAACATGTCAGGGGTCAGAGGGCTGAAACCAGAGTCCTCCAAGGAGGAGCCCCTGAGATTCCAGAGTCAAACTGGGGAGTGACAGGATCCAACTGATGGCTTTGCACACAATTTTCCTTGGATTTTTTAACAAAGAAGCACCAAAGCAGCTTTGCTGCTCCCATGTCCCATCCCTGTGGCCACATGCTCTGGGCACAGCCAGGGCCATCACCCTCCCCTGGCTGCCCAGAACCAGCTCTGCCCTGTCCCAAAAGCACCTCTTTCACAGCAAAAGGCTTGAAAGCAAATCCTCCAAAAAGAAAAAGCTTTTGGGAAAGGAACCATGTTCTCCCTGCTGTTTATAAATTATGAAAGCCAGCCTGTTGTTGGTACCAGGATGAGCAGGACAAGAAGAGCTGGGAAAGGTCGGAGCAGCCTCCCTCCAACCCCAGCCTCCACACTCGGATCACTTTGGTCTTTCCCTGCATGTGTAAAAGCACTTGAAAGTTCATAAAATTAATTCCAGACAAATATTAGTGAGGCCTCAAGTGGAAAGCACATCTTCTTCCTTCTGGGAATTTATAGTTCAGCCACTTTTATCTTCGGGAGGCTCTCTGGAGATCAAAGATTTGATCAACTTTTTCTTTGCGAAACTCATGAAGAAAACGGTGTTATCAGGACCATGACATGATTTTATTTATTAGTTTAATGATTCATTGCCCTGCTCTGACAGCAAGATTCCTTCACGAAGGCCTAAAACAAACAGCTCGAGTTCCCCCAAGGCCGTGGCTCTGTTTGTTTCTCGATTTTATGGTTGTTACAAGGTCAAGCCCTGCCCTGACAGCTCCCACTTGTTAAATGCAGCTCTAAAACCACCATGGCCAAACACGGGGCAACCACTTGCCAAAGCCAGAGGGACACAACCTGGCACTCTGGCAGTTTTCCCCATCTCCATAAGGTGTGGGGTCAAAATCTCTAATTTTCAAAAAGACACAGGTAAGAAATCACAGGATCAGTGAGGCTGCAAAAGGCCTCTGAGTCCAACCCGTGACTGATCCCAGCCCAGATCACTGAGTGCCACGTCTGGGCATTCCTTGGACACCTCCAGGGACGGGGACTCCAAACCTCCCTGGGCAGCCCCTTCCAATGCCTGATCACCCTTTCCATGGAGAAATTCCTCCCGACAACCTGACCCTCCCTTGCCACAGCCCGAGGCCGTTCCCTCTCCTCCTGTCCCTGTTCCCTGGGAGCAGAGCCTGACCCCCCACAGATGCTCCTTTCTGTCTGGGAGTTGTGCAGAGCCAGAAGATCCCCCCTGAGCCTTCTTTTCTCCAGGCTGAGCCTTTTTCCCAGCTCCCTCAGCCTCTCCTGCTGCTCCAGACCCTCCCCGAGTTCCATTCCCTTCCTGGGACTGGGTAACTGGTGGAAGTGCTCTGCATTTCTGGACTGACTCAACTCTGAGCATCCAGGGAACATCAAGGGAATCCGGAAAAGTAATGCCAGTCATGAAAGGACAACACTGGGCACAGGAGTGATGGGCAAAACCCCCATTAGACACCAACCTTCAGCTTCTCTTTCTCTCCTCAGCAGCTCTCTGCACATCTGGCGAGGCAGAGGCAGCCTGAGGGATGAAGTTAATCCCTCCCAACATCTGCCAGCAGCGCTCCATCAGCACCGCTTGCCTCCAGTGGGAACTTGCTACTATACAAGCAACTGCTGAAGACACTGGGATAGATTTCAGGGAGACTGGGAAAAGGACTGGGATGCTGCCTGAGCCATCTGAGCACCAGAGCGACACCAGCTCCAAAACTGATGGCCCAGACTGGGCTGGAATCACTCATGGAGTCTGTACCAAACGCACCAGACTTGTCAGCATTCCAGGCAAGAGGAATCCAGGGAGTTTCACCAAGCTCTTTCTTGGAGCAGAGCCACAAGGAAAAGCTTCTCCACTGTGAAACTGAGAAGGTTTCAGGAGAGATGGAGAACTCTCAGAGCTGGACTGGAAAACCAACGGTGATAATGGAGTCAGGACTTGGGCTTAGCCAGGCACAGGCCATGGCTCCATCCGTTCTGTCCCTGCTTTCCCTGGCATCCCATCCTTTCTCCTCTCCTATAAAAGGAGATCTGTGCTTTCCTGCAGTAGGGAAACAGGGGAGCTCTTCCATGAGCTCATGCTCCTGGTCTTTGTGCCATGACAATCATGAAAGCCAGGACTGGAAATCAAATTCCTCACAAAAAAAAATCAGGAACCTTTCTGCTCTTTTAATCCAAGCTTTGTACAACTTTGCCTTCCCTTCACACGGGCTTTGAACCCACCTGAAACTCCACAGCAACACAAAACCCCCTTAGAGCAGTCACCAATTTGGGATGCACATGTTCCCAGCTGTTTGTTGGACTGTGAAAAGTGAAAAGCTCCTTGATGATTTTCAGCAAAGCCGTATGTGCAGGACAACAGATAAAGGCAAACAAGTACAAATTAAAGCCTTAAACGAGCACTGTTTGAGGAGCCAAGGATGGAATTCCTAAGCAGCGTTAATTCACACAAGACCTACAGTTGCAGATATCAGAACTCCTGGAATTCCCCACCTGGGAGGGAACCAAAATCAGGGGGAAACAGAGCAGGACTCACCGTCGGGCCCTTCGCTGCCTTTACTCCTTTTATTCCGACGGACGCGTCTCCCTTCTTCTCCAACATGCAGCTTCTCCTCGGGGTGAAAGAAGTTCAGCAAGGCCAGCTGCAAGAAGAGGGACAAGTTTAAGCATCTTTGCAAGGCTGTGCTAGCCAAGCTGAGGGATTGGAGCCTGAATGCCAAATCCTTCCCATCAGGGACAGAGCGGCAGAGCCGAGGGAGATGCGAGATGGCTGCTCACGGGTCCCAGCTCATCCCAAGGAGATGTGTCCCCTTGGAAGTGGTCTAGGACCTGGGAAAACTCCACCTGAGGGGTTTCAGCATGGAGAATCCTTCCCTCAGGAATGGGGGGCTGCAGACCAGAGCTGCAGGGAGATCTATGGCTGGAAATAATCAAACATCTCGAAGGCCAGTGCGATAATTCCTAATTTTTCTCTGCAAAACTTGCTCAATCCCGGAGCTCTGTCTCCCGCATTACTCACTGCCAGTAAGTTTTTCCTCTCTTAAGCTCTCCTCTGCAAGCCTCATTAGCTACTGAGATTCAAAGGTCTTCAGGGAGCTTTAAATCCAAGCCAATATGCCACATAAATTAACACTTTAAACCTACAGCAACATTTGTAACACGAGCTTTGCCAAGAGGCAACAAGTTTATGTAGCGAACTCTTACTCAGGGAAAAATTGGTGCTGCCTTAAAAACTCTTTAACAGATCAACATCCCGACACCGAAATTGGAATTCGAGGTTAGAAATCAGAATCCCGGCTACCCCCGGGTGTGGCAGCTCATCACCAGTGGCCTTTTCTCGTTATTTCCACTTCAAAGGGGAAGTCAAAGATCAATTAGGGACCGAACACCTTCTGTGCGTTACTGCATCCAACAGCCAGGCCTGCTCCGACCAGGATGGGGTTTTCTTGATGAAGAAACCCGATCGTGGTTATTTAAGCTGTAAATACACAGCAAAACCAAACACAGCCCAAGACAAGAACCAGGAGGCTTCAAAAATCAGCCCCAAAGGTTATCGAGCTCATCACTGTTCTGAGAACAAAACCTGGGGCATCAAAAGCGTCTTTGAAAGAGCAGCGGAGAACAACACCTCCCCTGAATTGCCACGCTCGTTAAGCTCCAGCCCATAAAAGTCCCTATCAAGAGCTATAATCGCTAAAGACCCCTGGCTTTTCACAAGCCCCAGGGGCTCTCACCTCCCCTCTCCCTCGAATTCCCAAGGTATTTCCCAAGCACAGCTCCCCTCCCAACCTCAGCATCCCAGTCCTTCACTCAAATTTTACATCTGCATTTTGCTTTACCCCAACAAGCTCTGGTGCAGTCTCACAAATGGAAATGCTTGGAAACCCTTTGGTTTTCGAAAAAGAACCGCCCCCCGCCCCCCCACCTCCCACCCCCAAGCATTTCTCAGATTTCCAAACTGTTGCTATTTCCTTCTGTCCCTGTGCAGGCAGATCTGCAAAATTCCTGGGTGTTTGTCATTGCAACGATGTCGTGGCTGAAAGGACCCCAAAATGCTGTGGGATGACCTGGGATCAGCTTGCCAAAGTCTCACTACTGGGCTTTTAAACGTCCCTAAAAAGCAACGATGAGTAAAATTTATCTGCCTGAGGAAGGCCGGTTACAGGGCTGGATGGAGAACTGAAGGCTTTTGTTTACAAGGAGTAAAGGCTGAGAACAAGGGGCACAGCTCCCTGTGCCCACATTTCCAAGGCTCCCACATCCCACTGCACTGCTCCAGGTGTGGACACTGGAGCAGGATGCTCCTGCAGGCACCACCAGCACCTTTCCTGACACACCAGAGCACAGCCAGGGATGAGAACAAGTGAATTTCTCTTTAAGCTCCTTATTTAACTCATGTTGAGACACTGCAGAACTAATTGAAGGAACAAATTGCATTACAATTTGGGTTAAAATGTTAATGAAATCCCCAGCATGGCTTTGGAATGCTGTTATCGCCTGGATCATTACTGGAGTTTTAGGGAACAGGGTGAAATAGAGGCTGTTCCTCCAGGCTGAACAGCCCCAACTCCACTGCTCTGCTCCAGGTTTCAATCTGATGTCACTTGTCACTGACCACAAAGAAAAACACTAAATTTTGGCTCACAGTAACCTGTCCATTAAACTTTGTGTTTCTAGTCAGAAAGACAAATTACAGTGAGAGTGAGTGATTAAAACACACCCTTTACTTAGGAAATAAACCCATAAAAGCAGCTTGTAACACTAATTGTGACCACAGCAGCTGCTGCTTTGAGACAACTCCCATGAAACCGTGTTTTTCAGGAGCGGTGACACACCACACTCAACCTGGGAACGGACACAATCCACGTGAGCAGAGAGAGGAGCCAGTCCCTAGGGAACTCCTTCCACAGCGCTCTGAATTATGCAAACAACAGCACCGACCCTTGCAGCGGCTGGCACGGAGGGGTCAGGGCTCCGGCTTGGGATGGAGGGAATGCTCAGATCCCTGGGAAGGTCAGGGGCAGGGAAAGGGTGACCAAAGCCTCTTGCAGGCATCAGATCTCCCCAGGGCCAAGTCCCTCTCCGGGGGGATCAAGGGCCCCGTTGTTCTGGGGCTGCAGCTGCCGGGGCTCGGGGGATGCTGGGCCATGAAGGGCCCGTCTGTGCCCGCCCGGGAGCCACAGCCGGCACCACCCGGATGCTTTTTCCATCCACTGCCCTCGAGACAGCAGGGATAGACTGGGAAGAAACCCCTCCCTGCTAGGCCCTGGCACAGGTTGCCCAGAGAAGCTGTGGCTGCTCCTGAATCCCTGGAAGCGTCCAAGGCCAGGCTGGAGCAGCCTGGGACAGCGCAAGGTGTCCCTGCCCATGGCAGGGGGTGAACAAGATCATCTTTAAGGCTCCTTCCTTCCTGTGCATCCATCACCACTGGGCTCATGGGGCACCCCCAAGCTGTGGCGCCTTCTGGGGAATTCTAAAAGGAATTCTTACCTAGTCCATGATTTCACTGGAACTCCTCATCCTCCAAGTCACAGAGAGCTGATTCTCTCAGCCTCTGCGCTTGCAGAGCTGCAGAATTTTTGAGGAGTCAAGGACACGGCAGCTTCTTTTTTGGGAGCAGGTATCTTCCCTGCACAGTCTGAACAATCCCCATTTCCCTCCTCCTCCAACCTAAAGCCCTCAGATCACCTTTAATTTTAGAAACACCGTGGTTTTAATCAAGAGAATCACTATAGGATGCAAAAAGGTCAAAACACCAACGCAGGAAAAATCCCAGGGGAAGCCATTCCTCAAAATAACCTGGGAAACAATAGCACAGGCACCACTTGCCAGAGGGAATCGGATTTGCCTCGGTTTCTCTGGGCAAAATAAAGCAAAACAAAGGCACACAGAGCTGGTTTTCCCAGCAGAACCTGCCTGGGAACATTGGACAAAGCTGCTGGAGGATGGATGCCAAGGGAGCCCAGTGGGCTCCCAAAATAACGGGGCGTGTGGTCACTCCTACTCATTTGTAGGATGGACACTCCATACCCTATGCAAGTAAGGAGAAAGAAAGGTATTATCATTTTTCATTAAAAAAAATTATTTGTCCTGTCATTCTAGACCCTTGTCAAAAGTCTCTTGAAGAACCACTGGGCACCAAGGGAATATATTTACAATGGTCAAACAGCTTCAAAAGAAAAAAAGTGGAAAAATACAACCCAACCCATGCAATCATGCACAAAAGGTGGCTTTTTCCTTAGGCTAAGTTGGTAGGGAGAACGAGTTGGTAAGAAGGGAAAAACACCCAAACCTTCAGGTGTGCAACGCCTTTTGGGTGAAAAGTGAACAAAACCCCAAAGACTTTCTGCCTTCAACAGCTCCCAGTTCCTGCTGATGAAGCAAGTCCAGCCAAAGATCTCAGCCAGAAACCCATAGCTCAATGTCTTAAAGCACCTGAGCTAAAAAGCATGAACTCACCCTGTTGCAGGAGTGCTTTTAACAGGATTGTTAAAGTCAAATTCCTTCTCCCTTTGCAGTTTAGGAGATCATGAGGGGCCTAAGAACCAGCCCAGGCTCTGCAGCAGCATTCTTTACAAGCAATACTGTTGTTTTTCTGGTGCTCTCAAGTTCAGCCTGTGGTTCAGAGGAGCAGCTACTTGAATATCAGCTCCATTGTCCTCCAGAACTTTGCCTCTGGTCACACGTGGTGCAAAAAAACAAGAGATCAAGTAGATAATTTATATTCCACCAGCCCAGAATGAAGCTTGTGGAGTAGCTTTGCTTTATTGAAAAGAAACCCCATTCAATGTATTTTAAGAATTGTTTTTGTCATCGTTTCTTTCTCCTCATAAAAATGCAAGGAGCAAACGAGGGAACAATTCCCATTTCAACATGACAGAACTTTGAGACCCTGTTTTGTCTGCAGGACAAGCCACAGCCCTGCCTGCAAAACTCATGGAATGAGATCAATACCATGAGGGGGAGGACCAGAGAGAGAGAGCAGAGAGGGTACAACCTGCACTACCCACCTTCCTCCCCAAATCTGGCACTCCCAGCTGGCTGTGGGAATCCTTGCCAGGGCTCTGGAGCAGGTTCCACATCATAACAAACCCCTTCCCTCAGGTTTTTCTGTCTCAAGCTCCAGCTTAGTCCTCACCTTTCAAGATGCCCAGAACGCCTCTGGTGCCTGTTTTTTCATCTCTGTCATCCTTCCCTCCCAACGCCAGCCACACTCCTGCTCTTTCCAACTGTTTATCCTGAAGCCCAAGATCCCAGAGGCACAATCCTTCACCCTGGAGCTGGTACGAAATCCCAACTCCCCCTCATTCCAATCTGCACTCAAGGATCCTCACTGAGGTTATCTGACCCAACAGGGAACTCCAAAAGCATTTTCTACCCAAAGCTGTTCTACATTCCAGAAGCACCAGTGATGCTGAGAAGCTTATCCAGGCGGGAAGTTTGGCTGGGAGCAGGGATTGAGCTCTGGTCCAGGTGGGAGCTATAACAGCAGAGCCACCTCTCTCCCAACACTCATGAGGAGTTTCACAAAAATAACAATCAAGGAGTCAAGGGAGTATTTGACCACTAGAAAACAGAAATGACCTTGGACTTGGAGATGGACCATGGAATGTCATGAAGCAAGGGCACGGCGCTGCCAACAGGCAGGAACTCCCACCTCAGCACATCTACACCCTGAACATGCCACCAGTGCTTTTGGGAACAGGATTTGAGATTCTGACAGTGTGCTGAGCACCCCTGTCCTTGGGTCAAAAGCATCTCCCAAGGACTGTGCAATCCCAGTTTGGAGAAGGCCAGGGAATGACACTCTGGGTCTTCCAAGCACTGCAGTAACAGACAACGACTGGAGACAGATGAAAGAGGAGGGAACAGGTTTTCCCAAGCTTTTGTTGGTATTTTACCTTTGCTACCCAGGAAAGCCACTGTGTTCTGCAGAACAGAACCCTCAATCCAACTGCCAGTTCTCAGTCCAAGCCAAAGCAATGGACACAGGGAGTGAATCCCCATCAGAACAATTAACACACCTTATAAACTTCCCTTCAGAACCAAACCCTTCCCAAAACCTTCCTCCTTTCCATGTGGAACAGAGCTTTTAAGCAGACCGATGACAGCGGTGATCACAACTCCAAGTTTGGGCAGGAATTTCCTCCTTCCCTCTAATCTGAACCTTCCCCAGCTCAAATGCAGCTTAATTCAATAAGCAACATCCCAAATATTTACATTTCCACCACTGATCCAACTGAACATACCACTTGGTTTTTCCTTTCAATCAGCTCAAGGAACCTGGAGCAAATGCAGGTAAACCTGGCAGGTAAGGACATGGCAGCAGGCAGGTGGATTTGCTCCTCATGGGAGGAGGGAAGTGAAACTTTGGAAAAAGAAGGTTCCAGCATTCCTTCAGCACAGGGACAGTAACCTATGGAACCATTGAGAAACACCTTCTGTCCTAAACCTCCACAGCGAACTGGTTTCAGCACAAAATGGAACCAGGTCCACGGTCCGAACCCCTGGATTCCACACGCCCCACATCCCTGGCTGTAGGAGCACCTCAACCACTAAATCTGACCCCAAACCAGCACCACCTGAAGCCTGGAAGACCACGACTGGTTTAATGAGGTTGTCTGTCCACACACTTGTCTGAGACCCCTTTCCCTGGGGCTGCCTTGTGCTGGAGGGCAGCTGGTGGCTCCCACAAGGACATTGATGGATGGGGACAATGCCACAGAGGTGGACACGGCTCCAGCTGAGGCCTCCCATTGCTTACACCTGCTGGCACTGAAGGGAAAGCTCAAACACAACCCAGATGTGGGGAGAACAAGGTCAAAGCTGAGTTTAACACGGCACATGAAGACACCTGCAGTGAATTTTTTTACTGGTAGCAGGAGTAAGAGATTCATGCTGCAGGCTCCGGGTCAGGCTCAGCAGAGCAATGGGAAGTTCCTCGCTGGGAACAGGCTGGTTAAACGCTGAGAAGGATCAATGTCAGCAAGGTAAGGAACTTAAATCAGTTCCTTTTGCCTCCCAAGGACATAAAATTCAGCTGTGAAGCAGCGCCAGGCAGGGATCTGCTGTCTATTAGCAGGAATTCTCAGTTTTTCACATTTTAATTAGCTTTTTAGCCCTTTTCAGGCCCATTTTCGGCCAGGTCGGTTATGCCCTCCCTCCAGACGGAGGTCATGGGTTCTTCTCCTGCATTCCAACAGCAATTCCTTCCTTATTTGAGCAGTTATATTCCCAAAATATTCACACATTTTATAAAACACAGCACATACTTGATTTGGGGGAACCCAAACCTCAACAATTCCATATCAGCCATAGTTCCTCCTCCTTTCTTTTTCTCCAGCTGCACCTTTGCTCTTGCTCCTCGTGACCTGGAGCTTCTCCAGAACATCCAGGACAATATGAGGTCAACAGCGCGATCCTCTTCAAAGCCAGAATCCCTCTTAAAAATATTCCCCAAAGCAAGAGCTGCTCCAGCCAAGAGCTTCAGGGCTCTGCTGCTTCCCTCGGAGCACCTCTGTTCCTGGCAAAATGAAGAACTGGGCTCTCTCCAGCCTGAAACCATGCTTGGGGCTCCTCCTTAGGAGAAAAACTCGTTTTGCCAGTTTTGAAAACACTTTTAGGAATAGCTAGAAGGTTCTGTTAGTCATGGCAGGAACAAGGACCTCAGCTGCTTCCACAGCCAACGTGACATGGACCATCATGTGCACAGGGACCATTCCCAGAAGATGCCTTGGAGCATTCACCTCCACTAAAGGTGCTTCTCCACCACCCAACACCTTCAACTCCCACCAATTCCAGACTTTTCTCATGAGACAGAAATCCAGACACCTGGGAAGAGCAGCTGATTCAAAGAATAGTCCCCTTTTTGAACCCATCTCCAAAGCAGACAAACACTCCAGGTGAGTAAGCCACCTCTTCTTGCAGGAGGTGACCAACCAGATCCTGCTCTGGAGCCTTGCATTGGGAATGTGGCTGCAGGACCCAAATTTATGGCATTTTTCAGTTCTCTGGCATTTGTCCTTTTATCTCTGTTCTACATTGTCTGGAGTGGGACCAGCTGCAGCAAAGAACTGGTTTGGATTCACTCGTGGAGATGGATCCAAAAGGGAGAAAGTTACACGAACTTCATTCTGCCCTTGCTCTCAGACAGCCCCTCCTATCATTTTTTTGGGAGGAAATCTTCAAAAATCTTTGTAATTTTAAAATATTTTTGCTGTTAAGATAATTGAGCAGTTTAAAGACGTACCCAAGGCCAGGTTGGATGGGGCTTGAAGCATCCTGGACTAGTGGAAAGTGTCCCTGCCCATGGAAAAGGAGTGGAATGAGATGAGCTTTGAGGTCCCTTGCAGGCCAAACCATCCTGGGATTCCATAATGCTATGATAAAGTTTTAAAAACATTTTTCCTTGCTCCATAACAAATCCAACACTTCCTGTCCAAGTGCATTTTTTCCCTTTTCAGTAAAAGGGCTTTAAAATCCTCTTTTCTCAATCTGGATGTTAAATTTGGCCTTCGGTGGGGATTAATTTTTATGACATTTTATTGGAAGAAGAAAAACGGAAGGGAAGGAAACAGGAGGAGGGAATCAAGTGGCCCAAATCAAACAGAATTAAAACGAAAACAAGTCTGCTGAAAATGTAACACCCCCAAAATAACGCATCCATGAAACAGTGTGGATAAACAGTCCACTGCAGCAACTGGGAAATAATCCAATTATTACCCGGCCAGCCACTTTGAGGGTGAGGGTTTCAGTGGTGATTCCCACACCTGCAGGGATGCATGGAACTGTGGTGGGAGACAGAGACTGCCTGGTTGATTCCACACAACAATCCGCTCAAATAAATTACGCTCTGTTGCCTAATTAATCAGATCCCCTGCAATTAACGTCAAGGAGCCAATGACCTCATGCAAACAGGATTAGGAGCTCTGCAAGGCTCCGTCCCGGGCACAGCCAGGGGAACAAGTCCCCGCAAGGCAGGGCCGGGTGCGGTGCCAGAGATGCTCCTTCATGCGGGAATTGCAAAACTCCAGATCCTACAGGGACTCCTCGGAAGCCAACGGGACACAGCAGGGGAGTGGGGGGAGACGGGAATGTCCCCCCCAAGCCCTGGATCCAGGGAGAACCAAGGGGCTTCTCAGCACATGGCACTGGAGGAGGTGCCTCCAGATAAACATCCTGCTTCCCAAAAATTTATAGAAACATGGAATGGTTTGGGCTAGAAGGGACCTTCAAGACCATGTGGCCCACTCACTCTGCTATGGGCAGGGACACCTTTCACTAGTCCAGGTTTTTCCAAGCCTTATCCAACCAGCCCTTGAATATTTCCAGGGTTGGGGTATCCACCTCCTCCCTGGGCACCCTGTGCCAGTGGTGATAAAAACCACCCTCATTGTAAAAAATCCCAAATTCTGCTGCTGTCTAGTCCCCTCCTGGCCTGGCTTTCCCCTGCCTGTGTGAGTTCAGCAGCAGGAATTGTCTCCTCTGGAAGTGAGGATACCTGGAGCAGCTCCCACAGCTGTGGCAGCCACCAAAACCACCAGCACGAGGGGAAAACAACACCCCAGCACTTCTGGGATGGATCCTCCCAGAAGCAAACCCATGGCAGCCTGACCCACCTGCCAGCTGTGCCATCTCCTTGCCCTTGGAATGTGCTCCTGGGATTTGTGGGCAGCTGAGGGAGTCAGAGGAGGCACATGGGATCCCTGATGGCTCCGTGGAGTGCCACGGGATCGACTGTGAGCACCGGGCTGCCTCTGCCCCACCACTCCCCGTGCACTGGAACAGCACAACCCTGAGCTATGAGGGATGAGCTGAATCAGAAAGGCCGGGATGTGCTGTAGAAAACTCCGGGAAAGGAGCTGGGAGGAGTTCAGGAATGTGAGCTTCCCACAAGCTGCTATCTCACAGCCGGCCCCAGCACCGTGCACATCCCCAGCCGCCTCTAGGCCCAGCTCTGGGGCTGCCAAACCCTGCTCCGCTTGCTGCTGCAAGCACCAGACTCTTCCTAATCAGAACAACGCTCCCCACGTGGCAACAGCTCCGTTTTCCATCCACACAACCCATCCCCAAGCCCCCACGGCCTGGCCAGCCGGCGCAAGCAGCCGGCACAGCACGAGCAAGTGGATCTTGAAGCTGCGCACGGGAGTTCCATGGCCTGCCCAGCAAACAAAGCCTCCAATTACGGCATTCCCGGGCGGGAGCCACAGCAGCCCCCCCGAGCAGAGGCAGAGGTGTGAGTTTGTGCAAGCCAAGCCTTTCTGAGCCGGGCTTTGAAGTGCAGAGCCCGACGCACGTCTTCAAACAGCGCCCGAGGCCGCACAGCAGCACCGGCCCCGGCGGCTCCCGCCATGCGCCACGGCCCATCCAGATGTTTCCAGCCAGGCCAGCTGCTGCACAGCTGCCTCGTGTCGGGCTGGGGCAGCTCTTGGGAGGGAGCAGCACTCGCTCAGCATCCCCCTGTGACACGTTCTGACTTTGCGAGGCTGAACGAAGAAAGGTTTTGTGCCGTCTGAGTTGTTTGTTGAGAGGAGTTTAAGTAAGGAAAGTAGTAAAGGATTTAATATTTCAGCTCCTGGATGCTGCTCGTGCCTCTGCAGCAGCTGCTTCTCCATTGTATGGACAAACTGAGGCACTGGGAGGTTAAAAAAACCAATAAGGTTGGAAAAACTGGAAGGTTAAAAAAAAACCAAATGGAGCCAGAAAAGAATTTCATGGACAGTTCTATCCATACCCAGTGGCTAAAATGAGGCTCAAATGGCTTGGACTCATTGGAGCTGGCCAGCAGCTTTTGATCCTGGAAAAGAGACAATTCTAGCAGCAGAGGGTGAGGAATTTAAGACCACAGGATCCCAGATTGGTTTGGGTTGGAGGGAGGCTTAAAGCTCATCATGTTCTACCCCTTGCCAAGGGGACACCAGAGCAGGTTGTTCCAAGCCCCATCCAGCCTGGCCTTGGACACTTCCAGGGCTGGAGCAGAGAAGCTACAGCTTCTCTGGGCAACCTGTGCCAGGGCCTCACCACGCTGTCAGCCAGAAATTCCTTCCCAATATCCCACTAACCCTGCTCTCTGGCAGAGGGAAGCCATTCCTTGTCCTGGCACTCCAGGTCCTGCTCCAAAGTCCCTCTCCAGCATCCCACAAAATTCCAACACACACCTTAGGGTGACACATGAGCTGGAGGGGTCTCATCCAGGCACTCCACACACTCACCAGTAACAGGAAACACTGCTGTGGTAAAGAAAAATCAGGAAAACAACCCCCCCTCCTGCAGCCAGGGACTGTTTTCCTACTTCTCTCTGTGAGACAAGCAGTGACATTGCTCGGGGCTCAGCATAAGAAAAAAAAAACCAAACACTGTTTACAGAGGGAATTTTGCAACTTCTCCAAATGTCATCCTGGGTCATATTTTGCCCACGATGGGGACACAAAACCTGAGGGAAACTCCAAAGGCTGTGGAGCCCTGGGGTGCTCCCTGCGGCTCCCGCCTGGACACGGACACAGAGAGGCAGCACCACGTGCTGGAGAAGGACCCACAAACCTTCTGAAGGCTTGAAACTGAAGAAGGATGGAAAATGTTTAACTTTTGCCAGGAAAAAGTATCAAATATATCCTCCTAGGATTTTTCAGACAGCTTGGTTTGGGTTTGTTTGTTGTATTATTTTGGGGTTTTTTTTTCTGAAGTTGAAACCGGTTTCCTAAATCATCCTGGACAGACAAACAACCAGGGACATCACACAATTCAATACCCAAACAAAGATGAGTCCACTGGTCAGCTTTTGCTACAAATTGAGTGGATTTAACCCTTTATTTTTCAATATTGACCAGCCACACTGCCTGCAGAGCCCCAGATGGTCAAGGGCAGGATCTGGCTAAAATCCCATTCCCAAGGAGCAACAACACCAGGGACCAGCTGGAAACACCACTGTGGGATTCCCCTGGAGTGATCAGGTCATGATATTTTATTCCCCTGACCCCTGGGATCAGCCAAGCTAAGAAAGACTCCCACAAAACAGCTCCAAATGAGAGGGATATTTTACCATAACCTTAAATAAACAAAAGCAGAGGAGAGAGAGGAGATGCTGCTGGGAACTACAAAGGGGAACTGTAAACACAACAGCAGATAAAGCAGATGGATATTTGAAACAACCATTTGCACTGGAGAAAACACATGGGATCCGTCCCCAAGCCCGCAGGGAATGAATTTACTGCAGCCAGAAACCACGTGCTGCAGTCAAATTTCCATTTATAACCATTACCTGCTAAGCCTGAAAAACCCACAAATAAAATCCAGGGCAGCAGAAATTTGTAACGTTGCAACAGGAAAAACCAAATGACTGAGGATCCCATGTGGAGAGAGGGACACTGGGAATGCTGCTGCAGGGAGCTCAGGGTGCCCAAGAAATGCATCTGGTTGTTTTAATTCCCAGAGAGCTTGGACATCCAGCACCCAAAGGAGAGAGAAATCCTTGATCTGGATCACATCAGCCTCAGTTCTCTCTCTCTCCTTTTTTTTTTTTTTCCCTCCAGCAGAGAAAACAATTTGATTTTTATTGTTAGCCTGGAGAGGTGCAGGGTGGAGGTGGGAAGCGAGTGAGCAAAGCAGGAACCAGCCTCTGGTGAGAGATCTTCTGGAAGTACCAAAGCACAGAAACTACCAATAAAACAGCCTTATAAAGTGGATTATTTGGGAATGACACCACCATTTAACACTGGTATTTTGGTAGCAGCTCCCACTCCCCTGGCAGCACCTTCACCTACAGCTTGTGGCTGAATTTTCAAATTTAATTAATTAAACCATGGCCAGGGAGAAACGAAGAGAATGTATTGCTTTGGATCAGTGTCAAATAACAGATGCACACACTGGACCAACTGAGATACACTTGGCACTACTGGAATATCCCAGACTCCCAAAAAAACCCATTCCCCACTCGTCTTTGCTCTGCCTACACATGGCAGCTCCCCACACAGGGCTGGGATTAAAGGGGGAACACCCTGGGAAGGGATCCCGAGGTACGTGTGTGATCCCAGAGAAATTCAGGGAATTAACGAGCAGCCTCCCCTCATTCCCAGATGCTCCCATATATCACTGGGCATGGACAGCACTACGTCGGACAACTTTATGCAGCAAGGTCACCTTTCAAAAGGAGAAGCCACCCAAGGCCTCTTTCAACTTTTAGAGTCGAAGAAAAAAAGAAAAAAAGGAGAAAGAACATCTGAAAGGCATGAAACCCCAGAAGCACAAGGTGTAACCCCCCCAAAATTCGCCTCACTGCTGAAAACCAGCTCGCCACGGCCTGAGTGTGCAGAGCCCCCTGCACCTCCTGAACCTGCTTCCCTGTGGGATGCCCAAAGAAGGGTCAGTTTTGCACTCCCAGAGGAGAGGAGGGATTTCTGAACCAGCTGTCTGTGTGCAGACACAGCTCCAGCAGCAAGTCCCAACACCTTCCCCTCGGGCCCTGCTTTCTGGCCTCACCCACAGCCGTCAGGGGCTCTTTGTCATGCCCCGAGTGTTGACAAATCCTGTTCTGCACAACTCCCCACAACAGGGAAGCAACAAAAGGCTGGGCTGTGTTCCTGTGGATTAGCTGCTGCTCTCATCCCTCTCGCCAGGAGCTGTGCCTGTTCCGTGTATTCATCAGGATAATTCCTTAGCCAGGCATTAGGCAGAAAACCCAGGGAAAGGCAGCAACAGCCACAACAAACAGCGGTTGCTCGTCGCTACCCCGTGCCGACTTAAAAGTGGTCTTTTACTTCAAGTACAGCCTCAAGCTGTGCCAGAGGAGGTGCAGGTTGGACAACAGGAGGAATTTCTGCATGGGAAGGGTGCTCAGGCATTGGCAGGGGCTGCCCAGGGGTGTTTGGAGTGCCTGTCCCTGGAGGTGTCCAAGGAAGGCCTGGATGTGGCACTCGGTGCTCTGGGCTGGTGACAGGGTGGTGCCAGGTTGGACTGGGTGATCTCAGAGGGCTTTTCCAACCTCGGTGACCTTGTGTAGTGAAAAAGCAGCACTTACTGCAAGTAGAACGCTCCAGGCAGGGAATGTGTGAGCAGGGAACAGTGGAAGCTGCTCCTCCACCTTTTTCCTTGTTTAGCACCTCCAGCATCTCTCCTGAGCCCTCAGCTCTGCTGCAGCTAAAGCTCCATCCAGGTTCCAGCATCTCCTCTTGACACCAACGCCAGCTCCTATCTTTTAGCAGTAGTTATTCACTGACAAGCAGATTTTGAGACACATCTCACGTGGTACTGGAGTCATTCCAGCAACAGTCAGGGCAGCCAGCTCTTCCCATCACAAACAGACCAGGAAAACTCTGACCCAGGGAAAAGGAAAGGTACTGGCACAACCTGGGTGCCAAACTGTCAAAGCCCAGAGCACAAGGTCATGTCCCCAGGTGGGCTGTGGAGAATCCCAAAATCCCAAAATCCCAGACTGGTTTGGGCTGGGAGGGAATTTAAAGTTCATCCAGTTCCACTCCCTGCCATGAGCAGGGACGCCTTCCACTATCCCAGGTTGCTCCAAGCCTCATCCAACCTGATCTGGGACACTTCCAGGGATCCAGGGGCAGCCACAGCCTCTATGGCTCTGTGTCCATGGAGATGTCCATGGGCTAAGGATGGACAGTGCCCCTACCCCAAAAACCCAATATATACACACAATATATAAATACAAAGGTAAGTCTAAACAGTAGCCTCTTTACCAGCACTTCCTCCAAACTGGTACAAAACCAGTATAAAACCAGTTCCCCACCAGAGCAAGGCTCCGCTTTCCCATCAGCAACACACACAACCAGATCTGAGGCCATCACTCAAGCCTGGCTGATGAATAATGTGGGGAATAATCCCTTTAATAGCAGCTCTGCTCCCCGTTTCCCTCCTGTCCCTGCCCAGACACGCTCACAGGCTGAGCTGCTCCCCCAGGCTCTGACACGGAGACACAGAATCCCACACTCACAGGATTGTTTGGGGTGAAAGGGACCCTTTTGGGGTCACCTTTGTCACTGGGCACATCACCTGAGCAGGGATAGCAAGCCAAAAATTCAGTCTCCGTTGCCTGGGCCATAAAAATTCTCACTCCAACCTCCCAAGCTCTGAAAACCTCATTTCCAATGTGTCATTTGCAAGGAAAAAGCGAAGCCAGAGGAACTGACAGCAAACAGAGGAAGAATCTGTTCTTAAAAAACACTGCTAGAAAAAGCAAATTTCAAATTCAACTCCTGTGCCTCCAACATGTAACAGCAGCTTATTATGTTACCAAAACCCTCTAATTTGAAGTGAAAAAACCCTAAACCACATAATTATCAAACTGTAGGCATTAAATTCTGTGTCTTGCCTAATTTCACAACTTTCCTTTTGCTAATCACTGATTAACACTGCAAACCCCAGCAGAGGGCCCTACCTGGCCCTTTACACTACAAAGCAACCAAGAAGAGAGGGAAAAAGCTTTATTCCTGCTTCAGAATCTCCAGTTTGGAAATGAAAAATCCCTCCTAAACCAACAAAGTGTGCTGTTAGGACAGCAAGATGCTCCTTCTTCACAGTTTATCCCAAACAACTTGTGCTAAATGAATTCTCATTTTCTGCAGAGCCAATGCTCAGAACCTGCAGCACCCAGCGGGTGAAGGGCTGGATTTCTCCTGGCAAACCAGCCCAAATAATCAAATAGAGAATAAAAATAGACCTAAACAAGACATGAACCTCATGAATCCTTGAACTTTTTGATGTTTAGTTGGGAAAGAGTGAGAAGCAATCAGTGGAGCAATAGGAGCTGGAGGTAAAACCAAAAATGCTTAAAAAGAGAAAATAAACCGACATGGAGAGCTGCCTGCTGCAGGAACAGAAATTAATTAAATAAACTTAGTTTGTGCATGACCTGGCCAAAAAAAAGTGATTTCCAGAGCTGTTGCTTGAGGTGTCGGCGGTGCATGCCAGGTTTATTTCTTCTAAAAACTTGCTTTTAGTTACGTTTTTCCATTTCCAGAGGCAGGTCCTTGGTCATGGTTTTCACTCTGATCCAGGAGGGATTTCAGGAGGAAATCCAGGAGGAAAAGCCACTTTAAGGTTATCAAACTGCCCAGGAGCTGGCAAAGACCTGAAGCTTTCAATCTGCTCCATCACTACCCAAATTTTCATGCTAGAAACCTTTGGGACAGACTTTTTTTGACCTTTTTAAGCTTCAAAACCCGTCCTGTTGGGGAATATCCTCTACAACACTGAGGAAATTTTGGACAAATCCCTTGGGATGCAGAGAATGTACCTGTGGATGACCCTCCAAAACCCCAGCTCGACACCTCCATGACCCAGGGAGAAGCACAGACGTGCTAAACTCTCTCAGTTTAATTTCTGGCTACCAGAATTCCTGCTGGATCAGCTCCCAGGAACCCACAGGCTGTAAATCCTGGCAACCCCAACCCCAGGGAACACGTGCTCCCCCCCACCAATGTCCCCAGCAGCTCAGTCCCAACTCCTGCACCACTCCAAGCCTTGGTCCCAGACGCTACAAATTAGTTCTGACTGTACAAATCCCAGCCACAACACTAAACCCAAAATTCCAAACAATAGAAGCGAATCTAAACCTCACCCAGAGACCATTTGCTCACAATATAATTTTTTATAACGTTTGCTGTATAAATCAGAGCAGAAGTGGCCTGGGTTTGATGACTTCATTTGGGGGTGGACACGGTGAAGCATCTTTTAGTGACATAAAGGACTTTTCCAGAGCCACTTTGCGTGCTCTGCAGCAGGAGGCAATGCATTGCCACAGGAACCCCTGGAAAATATCTCCAGCCCTCCAGGAATGGCTGGGACACAGCACAATTCCTAACCCCTTCACCCATGGATCAGCCTCAGGTTGACTTTCCAAACTCTCATAGAATAATCCTGGAATGGGTTGAGTTGGAAGGGGACCCTAAACCTCATCTCATTCTACCCCTTCCACTATCCCAGACTGCCCAGAAACCTCATCCGACCTGCCCTTGGACAATTTCAGGGAATACTCCCATCAATCTGCCTCCACCCCAGCCTCTGACTGCCTCCAAAATAATTGCCAGAGCACGGAAAAATGGAACAGATGGAGAGTGAAGGCACCATCCTGCCAGCACGTGTGCTGCTGGCAGCAGCTGACATGGGACTTTGGGACACCTCTCCCACCCAAAACAGTTGAGTTTCCCTTCAGCAGCCTTGTCCAAGTGAAATCCCAGCTTTCCCCTGAGCTGCTCTGGCAGTTTGGGACACCTTTTTTTCATTAAATCCCTTCTTCCAAGTCGAGAGCTTTTCCTAAATTTAATTTGAGTGAATCACTTTCTTGCCAAAGGAAAAAAACAAATCAAAGGTTTATTCTAATGCTATTGAATTCAATGCCTGTAAATTTAATTTCTATCTGTACTTTTGTTTAAACATTTTATGGTGTTAATTACAACAAACCATGCAAATTAGGCTGCCAGTGGAATAAAAGGCCTGTTCTAACAGATAATAAATAGCTCTCAACCATAAGCTCATTAAGATGCTGTTCAAGTGCGTGCTCTGACTCCCAGGTTGAGATCAAAATCTGCATCCTAAAAACAGGAGGATCTTTGGGGCAGCACAAGCTGCTGGCATGGAATGTTGCATTCTTTCCAAAGGAAGATCCTGGAGCAAGAGGAGAGTCTGAAATCCAAACCCTCAGTGTCTGGTTTTGGGCTCCAGCAGAGCTATTTTAAACAGGTATCACGAATCCTACACATTATTCCTGCTTATCCATGAGCATTTGAATGCCAAGCTTGGTGCAGATAAATGACTTCTTTGGTTGAATCATGGACATTCTCCAAGCCCTGCTGCCCTGATCCCTTTCCTTAAATCCATAGGGAAAACCAGCTGAAGTGTCAGACACATTCCTTGCAGTCCCTGCAGGAGAAGCTCAGCACCTTTCTGGTTTTTCACAAGGTCCCACTTTGACCACCCCAGAGAGGGTTGGAGCCCAACACAGACCAAGGAGAGGTAGGAGGGAGGAGAGACTCGAAATGGTTCTGTCTTTACAAAACCTGGGAGAGATTCCATGGACACAAAATGAAGTTTTCCCTGCCGGCTGCAGGTCAGCCTCAGGATACACAGGATTTTGAGGACATCTGGTTGATCCTCCCCCTTGTGATCCAAGGGCCTGGGAGAGAGGAAGGATTCCTGCCAACACACTTGTGGGCCTGACAGGCTGCTGACACAGAGCCAGAGAGAACTTACCCCTTCCAACCGAGAGCAGGTGATCCTCTGACAGGAATTCCAGCAGCCAAGGCTTCCCGGGATCCTGGTCTACCCCAGGGAAAAAAGCTCAGCAGCTGTGGCACACAGACACCTGCACATCCCAGAGGGATGTGGGAATATCCTCCCTCCAGGGAGCAGCCCAAGGGGCAGCTCTGAGCCCTCACCCTGCAGCCACAACCGGGGAGGGATGGGGAGATCTGGAAAGGAATGGAAGCATGGACAGCGAGCACGAGGGAAAGCTTTTCCTCATGGGGAGTGTGAACAACTTGGTCTGTGCTCTGACCTCACCATCCTGAACTGGGATCCATCTCCAAACTGGCCAAGCACCAAGACCCTGCTCTCCTCCCCTCCTGCCTTTTGGGAGGACACCAGTCCCAATGCCCGATGCAATTGTCCCCCTGATCCTCACGGGACACAGCCTCAGCCTGAGGAATGTCCCTTTCCTCTGGGCTGATCCAGAGACCAGGATGTGGGACATCTCCATACTGACAGCTCCCAACATTACCATCCCCATCCCACTTTCTGCTGGAGGCTGGGTGAGTCTGGAGCTCAGCTCAGCAAGGACAAACAGCTTTGATGCTCAGAGTCTGCTCCTACAGGGAGTTATCCCCCCTCACTGACTGGGAAGTGAAGTAGTTAAAAACACCAACCATGAATCCAACGAGTTTATCCTTAACACCACCCCTGGCTATTCTGTGGATTCCAGCCATTCCTACCTAAGGAAAAAGATGGATTTACCAGGGAGAGGAGACCACCACTCACAGCCCCCTTCAGGCACCACCTCCCTGCTTTACTCAGCAGAGAAATCCTGGGCAGAGCACCTCCAACCACAGATGTTCCAACCACACATCTGGCACATCAATGGCTTCCCTCCATCCCTCTGCATGGACAGCAACTCCTTGATCTCCTGATTTAATATGGATTTCAAAACAAAGCACAGGCAGGTGTTTCCCTCCACAGTTGGGCTTCTGGCTCTGTTTGAAAGGCCAGGAGAGCTCAGACAGCTTTGGGCAGAGCTCTGGCTGGAGGTGGTGGCTCAGGAGATCCAACTGGAAAATGTTGGCTCAGCCAACTCTGCCACTTGTGGTCACAGAGGCTCCTCAGAACCAACAATCTCCCCATTTATCAATAGGGTGAAATTCCCCAACCCAACCCAACCATCTCCTGCTGCTCTTCAGGGCTTTTCCTGTGTCCAGAGGAGAGAACAGAGCTGGGGAAGGGGCTGGAGCACCAGGAGCAGCTGAGGGAGCTGGGAAAGGGGCTCAGCCTGGAGAAAAGGAGGCTCAGGGGGAACCTTCTGGCTCTGCACAACTCCCTGCCAGGAGGGGACAGCTGAGGGGATCCCTGGGCTCTGCTCCCAGGGAACAGGGACAGGAGGAGAGGGAATGGCCACAAGCTGCTCCAGGGCAGGTTCAGTAGGATACCAGGGAAAATAAGGGTTGTCCAGCCCTGGCACAGGGGTGGAATCTCCATCCCTGGAGGGGTTTAAAAGCCACCTGGATGTGGCACTTTGGGGATGTGGGCTAGTGCTGGCCTTGGCAGTGCTAGGGAAGGGCTGGACTCGATGATTCCAGAGGGCTTCTCCAACCCGAATGATCCTATGATCGTCCAGATCCTGTGATTTGGCCAGAAAATGAGGCCAAATCCCAGGAGAATGGGGTCTTTGGAGGTGAGGAGGGTGCACAGAGCAGCACTGGGCCCTTCTGGGGCCACTCAAAGGTCTGGAGAAGGTTGGGTCAGATCAAGCCAAGGGAGCATGGAGGGGTGAGATGCCTCCAGCTCCCATTCTGGAAACATAAGCCTCATTTATCCTTCCTGGAAAAGTATGGGCAGCCCGAGAGAGGTCGGGTAGGTTGGAGCTATAAAAGAGAATGGCAAAACACAGCCGAGAAGGAATTTTCCATTCAGCATTAATTAGTTTCCATTAACACCCAATTCCACGGCACACATTTAGAAGAAAAGCTCTTTTGTTCCAGTTCCAGGGCTGAAAAGGGCAATGAAGGGCTGAAAACGCTCCTCCCAGAGACAGAAGAAATATCAGGGTTCATATTCCTGATATTCCTGGGGTTGGAAGATGTAGGAAAGTCACTTAAATGCAGAGCTTGGTCTCCGCCTGTCAAGTAATTTTGTCATCCATATAGGAGATTCCAGGGGAAAGCAGCAGCTGTATGAGCATCTTCAGTACTAAACTCCTTCCATACTTGAGGATAATTATTTGCAAAGAATCCTGGAATGGTTTGGGTTGGAAGGGACCCTCAAACCCATCCAGTTCCACCCCTTGTCATGGGCAGGGACACCTTCCACCAGACCAGGTTGCTCCAAGCCCTATCAAACCTGGTCTGAAACACTTAATTAAATTAAAGGAGAACTTAATTAAAGGAATGTTCCATACTTGGAACAAGAAAGGAAATCCAGTAGGATCAGATTAGCAAGGAAATAAACAGAAAGGTGACTGCATCCATCTTCCTGAAAGACCAACACTCCAAAAAGTGAAATGAAACAAATGCTGAGGGTTTCATTCCCCTCATTCCAAACCCTTTCCTGCTGGATTTGAGAGTTTTTCAGGGATTTCCATCTACATGCACTGCAAGGGATGGGAATCTCCATTTCCAACCAAAGTGGCAGCAGCCAAGCCCAGGCAGGAATAAAGAGGAGCAGGGAATGCTCACCCCATTTCCCAGGCAGCTTCCCCAGGACAATGCAGCATCACAGAGCTCAGAGCCCCTCGGGTGCCCTCCAAGAGCCTGAAGACAACACGGGGCTGGAAGGGGCAAATCCTCACCCCCCAGGTGCCCCCCATCCCTCCCTGGGGCTGGGGATGCCCCACTGGGAGGGCAGCTCAGGAAGGACAGGGACACACAAGGAAAATTTCCACATCTGCTCCCACACTCCCTCCAAACCCCATGGGCATGGAGGGCACCCCAATCCCTGGGCACCCCTGGAAAGCCACCAAGCACCACATTCCCTGCTCTGCCCCCTCCAGCTTGGCAGGTCCCACACATCCATGCTCTTCTACACAGCCTAAAATCTGCTTTGTTAGGGGTTTTGGTGTGTTGGTTTTTTTTTTTTTTGTTTTGGGGTTTTTTTTAATACTATGTTTAAAGTTGTATATTGTTCCAAAGTTTCCTTGTTTCATGTCATTGTTTGTTACTGTGTTTGAAAGTTGGCACATATTTGTTCAATTAAAGATTTATTTGCACTATTTGTTGAATAAAGATTATTCTTGCTAAAAGCTAAATAAAGTTTCATAAAAACTCACACGTCCCATAAACAAAATACAATGTCCCTTCCAAAAAAGCGTTGCACAAAACATTTCAAAATCACTCAATTCATTAGACAATAAATCCACACACAAAATAACCAGGCCTTGCCAGAATACATCATAAAATCTCATTACAACACTTTCAGGCCGGGGCTTCAAAGCAGGAACACAAAGGCTCCACCAACCCCTCAGCCTTGAAAAATCGCTGGCGGCGTGGCCGGAGCGAGTCCCTGGCACCTCCCGAAAGCTTTGGCACCTCCAGCAGCACCCATGGGTGCCAAATCCCCAGAGTGGGGGGGATCCCAGGCATCACATCCCAGCTCTCCCAAACCACGGCAGCAGATGGAGAGCAGGGCTTCCCAAACCAGCACCACACGAGCCCCTCTCGGCACTAAAGCCACAGGAGGAGCTCCCAAAGCCACAGATCCACCCAGGCCCCAGCACGCCAGTGACCAGGTTGGTGATGGTGACAGTTGCAAGACCAGTCTGAGATGAGGTTTTGGGGCAGAAAGTGCTGTTACAACACACTCAGGGAATCCCAGGCATGGAAAAGCATCCCCGGACTCAGGACTGCTCCCGAAGGAAAATGGCAGCCCCAAGGGTTTGGTTGGACTGGGCCAAACACCAACATTGACCACGAGCAAGGCACCGGCAGCACCGGCCTTTGTCACCCCAAGGGCACCTCAGCCTGGCACAGAAGAGGACAGGGGCACTGCCACTGCCACCTGCCCATCACCAAAATCAGCATCATGGAATGTCCTGAGTCAGAAGGGACCCCCATAGATCACCAGTCCAGCTCCTGGCCCTGCACAGACACCCCAACAATCCCACCCTGTGCCTGGGAGCATTGTCCAAATACTCCTGGAGCTCTGGCAGCCTTGAGGCTGTGACCATTCCCTGGGGAGCCTGTTCACTGCCTGACACCCTGTGGGGGAAGAACCTTTCCCTAAAATCCAGCCTAAAGCAGTTTCAGCTAAACATTCTTTGCCCCCAAAACAAAGCTGTGCCATCATACTTGATCCCTGTCCCTGAGCAATCCCTGTCCAGGTGCATGGGAACACCTGGCTGTGAAAACCTGGCATTTTCATTTACAACTCCCCAACACCTTGATTCTTCCCCTAACCAGAGTCTGGAAGCTGGAGAGATTTTGGGGTTTGTTTCCCTGGGTTTAGGTGCTGAGGGCTCCCAGAGAGCGATGGCCACGCTCCCTCCGGCACAAATCCCAAACTTCATGGATGCACTTACCCACTCCCCTCTGAGCAACAGCTGTCCACGTGGATTTGGTTAGCTGGGAGCAGATACTCCACAGGGGTGCTGGAAGAAGCCCCCTGAGCCCAGGAGCCCTTGGCAAGTCACAAAGGAAGGGATGACAGAGCATGAAAGGTGATGGCAGCGCCCCAGCCTGGCCTGGCTGGGTGTGACAGAGCTCCTGGGCTCTGCTGAGCAAGGAAAACTCTGGAATAACACGCTAGGAAGGACCTGCTGAGAGACAGGGATGAGGCTGTGGAATCACTTTTCAAGAATAATGGAAGTGGAGCTGGCTCTGCTGCCTGAACAGCAAGGGGGAAATTAAGGAAAAGAGCAGACAAGGAGGTGGAATGAGATGATCATTAAGGCCCCTTTTGACCCAAACCATTCTGTGGTTCCACAATAACAGAGACCACAGCACGGATGCCCCATCTCCTCCTGAAAACCCACATTTTCCACCTGGAAAAACTCCTTGACTTCATTAAAATCAGCTGCTAAAGCTCATGCCACAGGAGGAACGATGGGGACAAAGGCAGCCGGGGGACAAAGACCCTTGAAAAGGGTCTTGGTGAGAAGATCCGAGGTACACAAAGGTTCACAGGGTTAAAACTCTGCTTTTTCCTGCCTTTTCAAGCACATAATCACTTGCTCTAGTTGCTAGAGACGCCTCCCTCCCAGTTCTTGGGGAATATATTGTCTCAGCAGGCAGAGGGGGATGAACTCATCGTGGTTTCCCAATCCTGACCAGGGGCTCTCTGAGCTACTGGCAATACATATAATAAGTTATTATGCAAATAAAAACTGGACCCGGCCAAGGGAAATATGCTGGCTCTTCAAGTCCCATCTGCATCCCAGCAAGGATCTCAATGAACTTTAAAATCCTTATTGTCACCACAATGGGCAATATTATATTCTAGTTTGGATCTGTTCCTTCGGAGCATTAGTTCTCATTTGGAGATATTTTTAGATTTTCCTATCCCACTCCTCATTATGAAACACTGAGCTGCAGATTGATTTATTTCTTAAAAGCAAGTTGCTGTTTTCCCAATAACAGATTTAACAAATTTGTTCCACCTGTTCAGCTATGCTTCCAATGTCTTTTTTGTGGTTTCATTGAAGTTTTTTTTAATCCAAACCTCAAAGCCTCTAAACTCAGCATTAAAAGACAAGCTCAGCATCATCACTACCACTCACAATTCAAATGCTGCTCCAAATTACTGCAAGCTTTCATTTGTAAGTCGATACAGACACCAAGATTATGGAACTTAATGGCTGTGGGCACAAACACACGCTCTTCCAAGGGCACTCTCCTACTGGAAATCCTGCCTTGGTGGAGCAGGGACTCTGCCTCATCCCCTGCATCCTCCTGCCTCACCCCAGCTGACCCCAGCCCTCGATGGCAAACAGAGCTACTGAAACAGAAATTAAATCATTCTATGTATTAAATAATCCTATATTCACCAGAGCCCCTCCAGCCCAGTGTTTTCCATCATTTTATGGAAGAAGCTGTGGTTGCCCCATCCCTGGAAGGGTCCAAGGCCAGGCTGGAGCAACCTGGGATAGTGGAAGGTGCCCCTGCCCATGGGAAGAGGATGGTCCTATCTTGACCTACCTCACTGCTTCTAAGAACAGTTCATTTGCTCGAACAACCTCTTTTTGTGCAGCCTGAATTCACAACTGACTGTGTGAGAAGTCTCGAAAGAACAATTTTTAGCTTTCCCAAACCATTCCTCAGCAAATATTTCAGGAGCAATGTTTCAGGGCAGCAATTTCCTGGTGGGTGATGGGAGTGCACAGGTGTGCAGAAGAGCTAGCCAAAAATTCTGCTTCATTTATGTGCAAATGGTTCTGTTATGGGAATTTCAGAGGGAAAGAAGGAAACAAGGATCCTCTGTATGGAATAACCCAAGTTCTTCCAATCTGAGCATGTCAGTGCTGTGCAACGATACCAGAAACCTGAGAAAAATCATGGTACCACTGAGGCTGGAAAAGCCCTCTAGAGATTGAGTCCAATGCCACCACTGACCATGTCCCCAAGTGCCACATCCAGCTACAGGGATGGGGACTCCACCACTCCTGTGCTGGGGCAGGACAGCCCCTTCCATGCAAGGTGTCCCTTGAAGCCTCTCAACCAACAAAGCCCAACCCTGCTGGTCTTCTGCAGATGCAGTAATCAGCACCTCCTGAGCAGCCTGACAGGTTCCTCTTCCTTCACGGACAAAAACCCCTGGCAGATTTTGGTAGAAATACTCACGAGGGTCCCAACCTCAGCCCAGCCCAATGAGCAATTCCTGATCTCTGAATTCAGCAGCACAATTCACTGGATGTAAAGATAAATCGAGTGACTCCTCGTTCTCCTGCAACTCCAGCTGCCACACAAATCTCCACTGGCTCCCAGTCAACAGAGCTCCCTAAATCACTCACCCTGTGGGGTGAAGCCACAGCTGCACCAAGCCCAGCTGAACCCACCAACCTAAAAGCCACCACAACAGAAGCTGCTGAGGACACGGGACCAACAGGGCATCACAGAGAACGTGGCCAATCTCTTCCATCTCTAAACCGCCATAAATTTTTTTCCCCACAGAAGCCCAAGATCTTCAAACCCAGAGAAGTTCTCAAAAAAAACCCCCAAACATCCAAGCAATTGCCCTGGGTTTTGTTCCATCTCAGGCTGACACGTCCTGACACGAGAGCCCGGGGGCCAAAAGGGATGCGGGGACATCCAGCTCAGCCACGGCTCCTCCTGCTCTCAGACCTCTCCCCGGAGCACAATTCCCCCCACTACCAACCTCTTGATCAGCAGGAGCGTTTCAGTCGGGTCCCTCTCGGGGTAAGACCAAAACTAAAGACCAGGGAAAGGCAGATTTCTGGAGCAGCAGTAATTCCAGCTCTGTTCTGGGGACGCCGGGCATATTTTATGGGAAGATGTCAGCTCCTCACATTTAATGCTGACACTGTCATTTGCCCTTCAGCGAGAAGAAAGGCATGTAAAGCAACACAAACCAAACTGAAATTTCCCCATTGCAAAGCATTCCTGCCAGGAATCACAATCCCAGTGTCATGTTTCTTATGCCCTTCCTTCCACAATAGCCCTCGAAGGCTGCACTTCCAAAGTTTTATGGCTCAGAATTGCACATGCCAGAGTTCACAGAGCATCCTGGACACCCTCCGGACCAGTTTCAAGCCAGTGCCTTTCTGTATCAGAGTGAAATCAAGGGGAGCAGCTGGATCAGGACCAACATTACTACTTTATTCCTGATTTTTCATGTCAAAGTCTCCCTGTTTCTCACAAATGCAGTTTTGCTTCTTTCTCCAAAGACACGCAACAACCAGGACAAGAGGGACTGGAGGACGAACACGTGACACAGCACCCTCACAGAAACATGTATTCCCATTTATTACCATTTAACAATACTTCAGACCAATTCCAGCCCCAGCAGAAGGGGAAGCCCAGCTGGGGTGGGGGCTGAGATGACTTTTGGGGTCCCAGGAAGGGCCGCCCCTCCCAAAGTCAATTTTTACTGACCAACTCCAACGTTTTCCTTTAGTTGTTTCTAACCCACCTCTTCACCAGCTTCTAAGAGCCTCACAGAAGTTAAAAGTTAAAACCCTTCCAAAAAGCGTGTTTTTAAAACTCTGATTCAGGCACTATCTCACCACACTTGGCCTCGCTCCAATTAACCCCTAAGTGCCAAAGAGTCAAACAAAAAGCAAAAATCATTTGTTATCTCCAAGCTGTATCTGCTGACAAACCCTGCAGTGGGGTTTTCGTTGCTATTGTTCTTCAAGTTTGGGCTTTTTGAGCACTTCATGATAAGAAAATTGTTCGGTAAATATGTCAAGAGCCCTCCCCTGTCAGCCGTCATCACCTCAGGGTGTGATTGCTGTTCACAGGCATCAAAATTTCTGCTATTTGCCAGATTTCAGAGAGCAGACTTGGATCCCCTGGGATATACCTGGCGCTGCTCATGTGCACCAGCAGCAGGAATTTTTAACTCCTTCAGCACCTGACCCAGCTTGAAGCCACATGGGCTCTTCACAGGGATCTGACTGAAGGGTAGCCACCCCAAACACCCCATGAATCCTCATTAGCAGAACTATCACTTATAAATTGGGGGTTCAGGGTCTTCAGAGGTGAGGAAAAAAAGAGTTTTGAGTCAGAAGGACCCAACAGAGAAGCTCATGGTCAGTGAGCTGGGGGGAGGACAAGCAGCCCAGGGGTCCCTTGGGGGTCTTCCCCTGAACCCACCTCCACAAAACTGGGTCAGAAATCCTTTTTTAGGAGCAAGCTCTTTAATATACCAGCCAATATCCCCCCAGGTCCAACACTTAGGTACCAGTGAGTTATTCTCAGCACAATGTGACCCTCAACCCTCACCTCAGCAATGGGATTGCAGAGGGACCCCCACAGCCCCCGTGTGAGGTGCTGCTCTCTGCAATGGGCTGAGGATGGAGGGAAGGGGATGAAAGCATGGCTGAGAACCCCGAATTCCATATCACTTCCAAGCAGCCCAGTTGCTCCAGGAAGCAGGAGAAAAGCTGCCTGGCAGCGTAGGGATGAAAGAGTTGACAGCTCTTTGCTGCACCCAGCGTCATTTTCCTTGGCAAACCCAGGCTGTTGCTGGAAACGTGCGCCAGACGCCGGGATCCGAGCTGAGCCTGCACGAGCAGCACTTGGCATTTAACACTTGAAGACCTCACCTTCCCAGAGCTCATCCTGCAGCTCCATCCCAGCCAGGACAGGGACACAGCACATCTGGAATTGTCCAAGCCCCGCAGCCACACAGGGGAGTGTGAACGACCTGCTGGGCACCCGCGTTCGGACTCAAATCCTGCTTTTATTAGGAATGTGCTGGCTCCCGGCATCCCTGGCAGTGGCACAGGGATTCTCCTGCCCCTCTGCTGCTGGTGCTGAGCCCAGAATAAGAACCAGCCCCTGGGGACATGTGGGAGATGCAGCAGAGTGAGCCTGGAGTGCTGGATTCCATATGGGGGATCCAGGGATTACAACATGCAGCATTCCTGCAGGTGCTGAGCACAGAGGCTCTCCCATCTCCTAAGCAAAATCCACCCTGCCAGCAAGAGGTTGGGTTTTTATCTTGGTTTCAGCATCTCACCCAACACAGAGGCCAAGCTCAGCTGAGCCAGGATTAGTGCTGAGCTCCCAAGGCTCAGCTGAAGCCTTCAGTTCAAGGACTTCTCCTGCACACGTTCCCTTTCCAGAGAATGAAGCACAGAATGGATTGGATGGGAAGGCACCTTAAAGCCACCCCCATTCCACAGGCAGGGACACCTTCCACTATCTCAGGTTGCTCCAAGCCCTGTCCAACCTGGCCTTGGACACTGCCAGGGATGGAACAGCCACAGGGCCTGTGCCAGGGCCTCACCACCCTCACAGGGCAGAATCTAAATCAAGCCATCACCCCTTGTCCTTTCACCACCAAGTCCTCTACAATCCAGGAATCCATGCAGGAGCCCTGTTCTGAGCCAGAACAACTCCTGTCAACAACAGGAGAAAACCCCAAGTTGGCAATAAAGATATTGCTCAAAAGAAGACTTAATAATCCTTTAAAGCTAACAATTAACAGCTTTAAACTTTGCCTTCCTGTCCCCCTAGAAAAAAAAAAAACCACAAACTCCTTTTGACCTTAAAAATCTGCCAGAATTCACTCAGACAGCAGGCAGAGGTAATTCCTGGTGGGCTTCCCTCACCCTTGGATGGGATCTGTCCCCTTCCCAGCAAGAGTTAACACCCCAGACAGACAGAGCAAGCACCAACAAGCCCATCCACAGCCCCAAGGCAGCCAGCTATTCACTGAGTTCATTATCACTCAAAAGACATAAACAGCTGCAGTAGAAAACCCAACTCTTTTCTTCACCCTGCTCTCCAAATGCACCCCATCAGCTGCACATCCAGAGATTCCTTGTTTGATCCCATTTTTCTGCCATAGGTTGTGTTTAATGGGAAAACGTGAGAATTCAAGTTTTCCAGGCAGAGCCTTCCTGCAGCCCCAGGAACAGCAGCAACTGGAGTAAAAAATGAAAATAAACCCCCTCATTTTTGAGTCTAAACGGTTTCATCCTCTTGGGTTGGCAACAGTTCCAGCTGCCAGCTTTAAATGCCTTATCCTATTTTCCTATCCCATGGGAAAACTAGAATAAAGTGTTGGTTAAGGGTAGCAGTAGCTCAGCAACTTGTTTGCAAAGTTGAAGGAAATAATTGCTCCAAAATGATTTCCTGGATTAATTTCACTGAGCTTGGCACGTGGGGAAGACTGGAAGGATCACAAAGGTCTGTTTAGGCCATTAGTGCCTGCCCCACAGCCCTGGCCCCACACTTTCCTGGGAAACCTGCAGAAAGTCACTGCCTCTTCACGGATCAGAAGATACAAGGAAGAACTCAAAGACTTCGTTATTTTTAGACAATGTAAATATTGTTATCAAATAAGAATGAGATTCAAAGATTTGTATTTGATTTTTTTTTTTTCCTGGACAGGGCATTCTTATCTTCTGAACTCTCTGAAAAAGGAATGCCAGCATTACCCAATTAAACTAAGAAATGGAAAAGGGAGAAGAAACAACAGGGAAGATGCCCTGAGAAGCTGTGGCTTCCCCATCCCTGGAAGTGTCCAAGGCCAGGCTGGAGCAACCTGGGATAGTGGAAAGAATCCCTGCCCATGGCAGGGGATGGAATGGGATGAGCATTAAGTTCCCTTCCCACCCAAACCGTGCTGGGATTCTGGGATTAAGCAGCACAGTGGGGTCTGTGCCAGGACAACCCGACACAGCAGCTCCCCAACCCTCCCAGCTGCAGGTAATTTACAACCACAGAGCCTGTACCTGCTCCCAGGTGGATTTGACTTCCAGCACCAGCTCAGGGAACACCTTCCCTGTCTCCCCCCTCCGAGTGCTTTGTGCCTCCGGAGGGGCTGAAAGCCCAGAGGTGACAGGAATTGCAAAGGGGGATTAAAGGACAAAGGCAGCACTCAGGGACAGCACCCCGCTGGGCTGGCACGGGATTTAACCCTGGTGTCACACAGGGATGGGATTTAACCCCTGAGACACCGGCACTGCCCAGGAGGGGTCTGAGCTCCTAAGGGCCATGCAAGAGGCAACTCCTCCCCCTCTCCTCCCTCCCTCCTAGGAGCATCCAGCAGCTCCCAGCCATTGTGGCCATGTCCTGCCACACCACGCAGTGACCACAGCCCCATGCAGCACAAACAACCCTCGCCCCATCTACCACGGCAAAGCCACAGAACATGGACCCTCCTCATGGACACAGACCCTCACCGCACCAGGAACACAGACCCTCACACCAGGGACACAAACCCTCACATCAGGGAACCCAGGCCATCCCCACACCACACAAATCCTCACATCAGGGACCCCAGGCCATCCCCACACCACACAAACCCTCACACCAGGGACCCCAGGCCATCCCCACACCACACAAACCCTCCCC
>VZTR01003489.1:75262-112437 GCA_013400775.1 Chaetops frenatus
GGGTCTGGGTGCGGCTGTGACCCGGTGGGGCGGGGTTATGCAAATTAGAGGGCGGGGTCTGCCTGGGCTGCTGCGGGCCCGATCCCGATCCCGGTCCTTTTCCCGGTCCTGATCCCGGTCCTTTTCCCGGTACGCACCGTGATGGGTGGGTCAGTGCCCGGTCCCGCTTCCGATTCCTGTCCTAGTCCCGGTCCTGGTGCCAGTCCCGGTCCGTATCCCCTAACCCCGATACAGATGGACCCGGACCGGTCCCGGTCCCGGTGACCGCCGTCTCGCCAGCCCCTTCTCCGCAGCCGGCGGAGGATTCCCGGGAGCGGATGCCAAAGGCCAGCGGTCCGCGGGCACGGGCAGCGCTGTCCGCGCTCTGCCGGGGCACACGGAGCAGCGCGGGGTGCCCGGGGCTGTGCGCTGGTTTTGGGGCGGCTGTCGCTGCCTTCTCCAGCTTTTCAAAGGTTGATTCTTCTCCCTGCTGGAAACTTTCCTGCTGGAAGCTGGAAAACAGCCTGGGAAAGAGTGAACCAGGGAGAGGAGAGGGTTTGGAGAGGGAACCGTGGAATCACCCCTGGTTTGTTTTGGGAGGACCTTAGAGCTCATTAAAAGGAGTCGGCAAAGCCTGTGCTGGTTATGTTCCCAGTCAGTGATTTTAATTGGTAATGAGAGGGATAATGAGGTGAATAAGATTCTGATGCTCACAGGCTGCCAGGACATTTGAATGCAGAAATTAAAAATTATCTGAACAAACTCGAGAGGTGATCTGAAGAAAACAGGCTGTGATTTGGAAAAGTAAAAGGAAAAAAGGGATTAAATAGAAGGTGTTAATGGCAGCAGAGGAGGTGGCACCGCAGAGGGGGATTCCAGCTGCTTTTGGAGGATCGGATGATGCAGAGCAGGTCAGCAGTGCTGGGAGATGTCAGAGCCATTCCCAGATCTCCAGGGAGGGACCAAGGACTGTCACAGCACATCCCTGGGATGGGTCCTGGTGAGCTCCCCTGGGTGGGCTCCAAGAGCTGGGTGGTCCCAGGTCAGGTCTGTGCTCCCAGATCCTGGGGGCAGGCTGAGTTTCCCACAAGGCTGTCCCTTCCAGGAGAAACCCTTCCAAGTCCTGGGACATGTCTGGGCATTTGTGGGGTCTTCATCCCACAGATCACAGCCATAAAGCATCCCATGGTGGCCTTGTCCTGCCTTTGGGGACGAGGACGACCTTTTCCAGCCCTTCCTGGCCTTGTTTTCCTGCAGCAGGGTTTTTTTTTTTTTCCTATAAGTCCTGTTCCATAGACACGAAATACCATGAGAGTCTCTGTTTTCATTTAAGAAAGAAATGTCTCCCTAATATTTGGGAAGAACAAAACTGGAAGCATTAAGCACTGCCAACCCCAACAACTGAGGAGCAAAAAGCAAATAAACACAAATGTACCCTCTGTTGAAAACCCTGCAATTATTTTAGGAACATTTATAATTACTTGAGTGCTTAGTGTTGTTACTGGTTTTCATAGAATCACAGCATATCCTGGGTTGGAATGGACCCACAGAGATGATCAAATCCCACCCCTGCACCACCAAAATCCTGGTTTTCAAGATGAAAATCCCAACCCCAATCCTACATGGACCTAGCCATGCTTGCAGCAGCCTCATCCCATTTTCCAGAGTCATTTAGGTTACTTTGAAGGTGAATTTTAGAGGTCAGGTCAGCCTGGGGCTGGGTCAGGGGGAAGATGTGAGCTCTCCATTCCTGCCTGGATCACATCAGGGATTTAGGCCAAATCCTCACACTGAGGGATTTCTGCCTTCTAGAGCAGATCAGCATCCCACTAACTAAAAAGGAATCCCATGTGTTGATGTAATTAATACATAATTAATAAACGGGATCCTCCCACCCAGACCAGTCGAGCCCCACTGTCCATGGTTGCAGTTTCTCCAGGGTTTTATTTTCATTCCTCTTGTTCTGAGCATTCCTCCCCTTCCTCTGCCATCACATGGATGAAGAACCCCACAGGTTGAAGTTGTTTTCTGTATCCTGCCCTCATCACTCCAAGGGTCCTGGTCCAGGAGAAGCAGGAGCCAGAGGGTGGGGAAGATGCAGAAGGGACAGGGAATCCCTGGTGCTCTGGATGGGAAAATAAAGAGCAGCTGAGAGGGTCCTGGGGAGGGTGGGCAGAGGCTGCAGAGGAGGAGAACACACAGAGGACACGTCTGGAATGATTTTTTCTCTCGATTCCCAAACTTGCTGGGTTGTTTCCAGCATCTCCTTCCCGTCCCGGCAGGATTTAACCACAGGTGGGAGGAAGCTGCTGTAGCTTAGGAGATCTCCCTTCCCTTGGGAACGGCTACAGCTCTCAGGGCACTCCGTGACAGGTCTGAGTGCCCCTCTCCATGTGAATTCCACAGACCAGGGAATCTTGGAGTGATGTAAAGCAGCTTGGAGCCTATTTCCCATTTACATTTTGGCAGCAGCTGCAATTCCTGCAGCGGCTGCAGAGTCGAGTTTAACATGTGTGACCTAAAAGCTTTGGAATTCCTGACTTTCTTTTGAGGAAAGCCATCCCTTGCTCTCTCAGTGATGTTCTCAACAACGTGAACACAATAAAGTCTCCTAAAACCTGAAATCCTGGCACTCCAACAGCACATCCACAGGTGTTTACAAGCCCTTAGGAAGGAGAATCCTGATTTTATAGAGCCTCCATCCAGCACTGCAATCTCCATTCCTCTTCCTCAGTGAGTTCCAAGATATTCCATACAATCTGCTTTGCTTAAGACTGTTTTCTTCAGTAACTATGAGCTCTGGCCGTGCAGGAAAGGTAATTATTTGTGTCCAACTGCTTCCATAGGGGCAGGGATTGAGCAGTATGTTCACCTTATCAGAGCAAGATGTACTTAGGAGTCACATTCATGGGTTTTTTTCCTAGCTCTGCCAGGGCCTCTTCCGAGATTTTCTCTCTTGGGCCATCACTGTTATGATCATTCCCATGTCCCTCTCCTCTTACTCCATGAATTCTCACAGTGAACACTAAGTTGCCCAGAGAAGCTGTGGCTGCCCCTGGATCCCTGGCAGTGTCCAAGGCCAGGCTGGACAGGGCTTGGAGCAGCCTGGGACAGTGGAAGGTGTCCCTGCCCATGGCAGGGCGTGGGACTGGATGGGCTTTTTACAACAAGGAAAAAAAAAAATCTGTATTGACTCTTGCTGGGCTTATTTTCACATTTCCCCCTGCACTGCTGGCTTTTAAGGACCAGCAGCACATTGACACCTCATTTTCCTGCATGGATCAGCCTTTGCTCTGTTTTAAAGGAAAATGAGGCCTGGCAGCCCCACGATTCCATCCCGGAGCACACGGGAGGAGGCCAAGGGGGCCGAGTCCAGCCTAAACACAACTTCTTGCAGAGGGGGTGAGGAAGATGCTGCTCTCGGTTCTGTTGTATGTTTATTTATATGTTATTTGGCGATAATGAGAACCAAATGCCCGGGATCTATTCAGTTCTTAAACTTTTATAGACTCATTGTCTTGATTTTCAACTGTGCAGCCGTCTCCGAGCCCCTGCCTCCCCCCGGAGTCATGCAAGTGCCGCCGGTGACCAGGGCTCAGCTGTGCTCTTACTCATCCTGGCTGGAACAATGATATTCCACACCACGTTTATTCAACCTCCCCGGTGCCTCCTGGCCCCCTGGTCCTGACCCCTCGGCTCCCACGTCCCGGGGTCAGCGCCGGAGCCGGCCAAGGCATCGTCCTGGGGGTGCCACTCTGGGGCTGTGCTGGTGCCAGGGAAAGAGGATACGATCTGTGCCTCGGGGAGCAGACGTGATACATGAAAGATGCTCTGCCAGAGAGCCCAGAGCCTGCTCTGCCCCTGGGATGGCTCTCCAAAAGGCAGGGGAGAAGGGAGGAGAAGGGGAAAGGAGGGAGCTGCACCCCAACGCTGAGCCTGACCAGGGACCACAGGGAGGGGGTTCCTCTCCCTGCTCCTTGGCAGGGGTTTCTCCAGAGTTCCTGGTGCCGTGGCCTTGTTGGGTCCTAGGCTGGACTCGGTGATCTCAGAGGTCTTTTCCAACTTAATTGATTCTGTGCTTTTCCAGGTCTCTTTGCCCGGGAGCACAGCTCAGATTTGGGGCTCCTTGGGGAAGAGGTGCCATCCCACAGAGCCACACCCTGTCCAGGTGGGACACCCCAAGCAGACCCCTCCCCACCTTTATAAACCAGTGGCTGCTCTCACAGCACAAGGGTTTGCAGCAGCTTTGCCAAAACCTGAGAGCCCCTTCCAGTGCCCAAAGGGGCTTCAGGGGAGCTGGAAGGGGACTTTGGACAAAGGATGGAGTGAGAGGAGACAGGGAATGGCTTCCCACTGCCAGAAGTATGTGGGATTAGCACCATATTTTGGGCATAGGAAAGTGGAACCCCAGTGTCACCATTTGTGTCTTCTCCAGGCAGGGAGAATTCTGGCAGGAGAGCCCTGGAAATCCTCTGCCCCAGGTTTGTGGCCCATGTGCCCATTTCAGCCTCTTTGGCTTTTGCTTTTCTCTCTTGAGAGATGTAAATTCCACAGATAATGATTTGAGCCTGAAGATGTAATTTCTGCATTAAGGGAGACAAAGATAAAGTCACCAAAATCCTTTGCAGACAGAGCAGGGCCACAGTTCCAGCCTCAATATAGAATCCCAGGGTGGTTTGGGTGGGAAAGGACTTTAAAACTCATCCCATCCCATCCCCTGCCATGGCCAGGGACACCTTCCACCATCCCAGGGTGCTCCAACCCCCTTCCAAGCTGGCCTTGGACACTTCCAGCAATGAGGCAGCCACAGCTTCTCTGGGCACCCTGTGCCGGGGAAGAACTTCTTCCCAAAATGATATCTAACTCTGCCCTCTGTCAGGTTGAAGCCATTTCCATTTCTCCTGTCACTCCAGGCCCTTTTCCAAAGCTCAGTTCTGGCCTAAACTCAAACTTCCAAGCATTTTGGGTAAGGCAGGGCGAGTGCAGCGTAAAGAACCGAAGCCCTGGCTTTAAAAAGGGTAAATCCAAGGAATTCATATCAAAGCAGGAACAGTCATAAGGAGAACATATGGAAATGTCTTTTTCTGCTCACAGTGATTGGAAACTGCACACCCAGGCCCTGATCCAGCTACAGGACCCCACATCCGGGGCTTAGTTTCCAGGTGACCCAGGATTTCAGCGATTTCCAGCCTTGGGATTGCTAATGTGAGATGACAGCAATAACCAGGGAAGGAAAACCCCACGTGTTTGTTCTCCCCAGCACTTAGGGATTTAAGTGAGGAGAAAGATCACAAGGCTCAGACAGAATATCCTCCAGAACACAGCCCTAAAGCAGCAATTTCCTCTGCGGAGCCCATTGTGAGATCAAGGCAGGATAAAGCACTCCATGTGAGCCTGGCTGAGGGGATTTGGGAAGGGGCAGGAGCCGTTTGTTGGGGATGGAATGGTAAAGATTAAACTGGGTGTTACAGAGGGACCTTTCCAGAGGGAACAGCCCCAGCTCCGAGTGCCATTTGCCTTCGCCTCTCCTCCATGAGAAGGCTCCTGGCTTTGGGAATGCAGCATTCCTGAGCTGAACCTGCTGATGGGAACATGTGCCTTTCATCTCAGAATGAATAAAAAAAAAAGATTGAAAACCAGCAAACTCTGTAAATTTGGTGAGGAATAATTCCCATGCAATTGGAGGCAACGAGCTCTTGGATGGAAGGGCTGGTTCCTCTGGATCACTGGGATGGAAACATCTGCTTTATCTCACTGAGATCTGAAGAGGTAAGAGCTGACAGTTCTTTGTGTGAATCTTTGCTATCTCACTGTATATCTAAATTACATTTATTGATGTCCAAGGCTGACGTTTCGGGTAATTCTCACGGACCTCACAACCTTCTGTTTCAAATTCACAGTCTTCCACCACTCAAACTATTATTATTTTTACCAGTCCCAAGGGTGTGCTGGAGTCTCTTTGGTACAAATTAGAGAGGCTTTTATGAAAAACTCACAGTTTATGGAACAGAGGTTCCCGTTGGCTTCCTGACCCCGAGGTAGTGACAGCTCCCACCGGAGCCTCACCCACAGCAGGGGTTTTAGCACCGTCCCCAACGCGGCTCGGGAGCTGACACGGGGTGAGGAACAGCAGCAATTTCCCCCCCAAGAGGGACAAAAAAGCCAAATGTTGACAAGTTTATGAGTACAAACATGCCAGGGGATCTCCTGGCAGCGAAGCTTTGCTCCAAGCCTGGGCTGGGTTTACCTGGGGCTGGTTCTTACCTGGGCTGGGCTCTGAGCTGTGGGAGAAGGGACTGGGGGGAGACAGAACCCGTTCTGCAGGGAAAAACAGTGGGGTAGAAGTGACCCAAAGATCCCAACCCAAATCATTATGTTAAAAAAGCCCCCAAACTCAGTGAGTTTAAGACAAAAAAAAAAAAAAAATCAAGCAAGAGAGCTGAGGGAGAGAAGAGGGTGGTGGGAAGATGCTGAGACTGGAAGAAGAAGAGTCACAGAATCCCAGGATTTCCTGAGGAGGATGGGTCCCTCAGGGATCATCCAGGTTGAGTCCTGGACCTGCACAGACACCCCAACAATCCCACCCTGTGTCTGGGAGTGCTGTCCAAGTGCTCCTGGAGCTCTGGCAGCCTTGGGGCTGTGCCAGTTCCCCAGGGAGCCTGTTCCACCCTCTGAGGGAAGAACCTTTCCCTAAAATTCAACCTAAACCTTCCCTGACACAGCTCCAGCCATTCCCTGGGTCCTGTTTATTGTCACAGAGAGCAGAGATCAGAGCTGAGTGTGAGCCCTTGGTAAAAATTCCTTGGAAAAGGTGACACTTGGAGTGTGAAGTGTAAGCAGGAACCCAGAGGGAGGTGGAGGCACCAAACCCAACCCTCCCCAGCTCTTTCCCATCAAGGGCTTCACTTCACTGCAATTAAAGCGGAATTAATAAAGCCACTGATATTTTTCCAGTGGGAAAAAAACACATCAGTGAAACCTTGATCTTCCTCAGGTACCAAAACAGATCCAACAAACACAGTCCAAAGGAGAAACCAGGAAAAGCAGAACAAGGGAGAAAGAAATCACCCAGCAAAACCCATCTGGCCCACAGCACCCATGGAAATCCATACAAACCCACCTTCCATGGCCCCTCCAGGCTCTGCTGGGGCAAAGGGGGCTGGAATGAAAAATTAATTGTAAGCTCTTACTTAACCCAGATTTTTGAGACAAAAAGAAGAGAACAAAGGAGTCCTTCAGGCAAAAAATGTGGAAAATGACGATCATTAATAACGTCAACTCCTCACTCCAGGATTTTCATCAGTTGGCTGAGGTGGCATCACATTGTCAAGTCAAAAAAGCCATAAACACACCCAAAAAAACCTGATTGATCCCAGAAAAATAAATGCAGAACTCACCAACATCAGGAGCTCCAGTTGGAGTGCATCCAGAATGTCCAGACTTGGAAAGGCCTAAAATCACCCTGGAGTTTCCTGGTAGGTGGAAAACACCCTGAAACTGCATTCCTGAGAGAAGGAATCCTCTCTTCAGGATTCTCCATCTCCCATGGTCAAGTGATGATGTGAAAAACAAGGCTCTCAAGCACATTTTTAGATCCATGTTTCTGCATTTCCATGAATCCCAAGTTCTCCTCTGCTCAGGGAGGATGGAGAAGCTTCAGGAGGCCTGAATCTGTTCAGAAATGCACATGTTTGAAAAAGATCCTTTTCCTTTTTGATAACCCAGAAAGCAGGAGCTGCTGTGCCATGTATTAAACTATAAATAAAGATGTAAAAAAAAGGAATTCCTAATTCACATCCAGAAGGGCTGAGGATCCAAATCCAGACCCCACCCAGGATTTCAGCATCTGGAGAGTCCCATCTCACACCTCAAAACATTCCCAGGCCTGGACTTTGCTTTGGGTCTGCAGCCCTTTGTGTTGTTTTCTCGGGGGTGCAGCATTTTCCAGGCTCTTTCCAGCAGAAATCTTTCCATGCTGCCCATTGCAGTTTTTATGGAGTCACGAGGCAAATTTACAGCTGAGAAACTTCACCCTGGCCCCACGCTGCCTCCCAGCTTTGATGTGCACAGCCCTATAGCCATGAAAATTCACATCCACTTAACTCAAATCCCTGTTCATCAAATCCTTGGGAATCAGCCCGTTCCTGGGTGGATCCGCAGCTGCTGCAGCGGTTTAGGCACCACGTGGCCACCAAAACCTTTCCCTGGGAGCTCAGGAGGGGCATCACTGCTCCCCAGGCACACAGGAGGTTGGTGGGCACGGGAGATGGCACCAGGATTGCCAGGACACATCCTACCAGCAGCATTCCCAAAGGAAAAGATCCCTAACACTCTCCTGAAAAGGCTGATGCTGCATCCCAATGCTGTTGACCAGCCCAGGCCCTTGCAGGACCCTTTTATGAAGTTCCCAAAGCCCAGCTGGGGCCCACAGCTCCCAAATTGGGGTAGTTTAGGGCACACCCAGGAGGAATCACTCTGGAATTGGGAATCACCTGAGCTGCTGTAATTGCCTGCAGCAGGACAACCTGGGGCACCTGAGGCTTCCTGGGGACAGGCTCCAGTGGGTGCTTTCCTGTCTAGGAGGGCCAAACACCTCTTCTATCCTCTTGGCAACCTGTGACAGGGCCTCCCCACCCTCAGAGCCAGGATTTCCTTCCCAATATCCCATCTCACCCTGCCCTCTGGCAGTGGGAAGCCATTCCCTGTGTCCTGTCCCTCCATCCCTTGTCCCCTGTCCCTCTCCAGCTCTCCTGGAGCCCCTTTAAGCACAGGAAGGGGCTCTGAGCTCTCCCTGGAGCCTTCTCTTCTCCAGGTGAGCACCCCCAGCTCTCCCAGCCTGACCTCAGAGGGGCTCCAGCCCTTGGAGCATCTCCTTTGCCTCCTCTGCACTCACTCCAGCAGCTCCATGTCCTTCTAATTTTGGAGTTCCAGCGTTTGAGGCAGCTCTGCAGGTGGGGTCTCACCTGAGCTGGGCAGAGGGACACAATCCCCCCTTCCTGCTGCCCACACTGGGGAGGTGCAGCTGCCTCATTGTCACCCCCAGCCCCTCTCACTGTGACCTACCAGACCCCAAATTCCCCCTCCTGCACCCCTTCCCTCTGTGCCTTGGTTCTCCAGCACAGCTGGTGCTTCCCCCATTGGCCTCCTGCGCCAACCTCCTTTTTAAAAACATCTATTTCCATCCCCATCCAACTTCTTCCCCTTTTCCTGGTTTTCTTTCCAGACAGAGGGTTTCCAGCTCGGGATGGGGATGGCCACAGTGTAACTCCAGAGCTTTATCCCGTGGCCTTTCCCAGCCTGGCACGCAGCGCTCAATTTGGAGCGCGGTGTCCTCGCTCTGTTCCATGCCGAGCTCTGTTGTCCAGAGGAATTAATTCCAGATTATGTGTGGGTGTGGACTTCAGCTGGGCAAAATTTGGATACCCTGGTTGAGTCATTATTGTCTGATGAATCTCTTGGTGACAGCCTTCGCCCCTATTGTTCTGAGGTGAGCCCCGTGGCAAGAAATGTGAAGGCAAGAAACAAAAGAATATAAAGAAAGGTTACGAAATCAAATTCAGTTAAGGCAGGGTTATTGTCCCTCCATCCCGCCTCTCTGGCCTCCAGTTGGGATTGGATTTGGCAGGAAAACAACCCCCATGGGACAGTGGCCGGGGTTTAGGGCAGGTTCCGGGGGGAGCCCGTCCCTGTGGGACCCTGGTGGCCCCAGTGACACAGCAGAGACAGGGAGGAGGAGTTATCATCAATTCTTAACATTTTATTTCTTTACTGGGTTAAACAAGGAGCAGAGAAAACCTCGGCCCCAAAATACAACAGAACTGAAAGCATTACAGGTACAGAGACTATTGAACACAGAGAGTAGTAGGATAATATTTTAATACAACTGAATTATAGCATGGGATTGTGTTTTTGTTGGGTTTTTTTTGTTTGTTTTTTGTCAAACCAGTTTGGAAAATAAATGTAATAGGAACTAGTGCAAAAAAGTTCTAAACATGAAGCACAGTGTATAAAATGGCATAAGAAAACTGTCCCCTCGAGGACACAGTCACTTTCTTATGACAGAAGGGAGAAAGAGAAACAGAAGGGGGGTGGGAACAGAGGGAGGGTCCGGGAGGCAGAGGAGGAAAAGCTGGAAAGAAAGAGAAACCGGGCTGGGGGATTAGAAAGGATACTTTGACTTCAGCAATGTTGGTTTGTGTTTCACCACCACGCACTGGAAAAGGACCTCGTTGGGGTCGGGCCGAGCTCTGTCACCACCCACATGGCACAAGCACTTGAGAAGGGTTCGGGCAGCAGCAGCCTGAGCTCTGCAGGGGCCGGGCCCCCACAGGTCCCCCCGAGGCTCTGGGACACCCAGCACAAGGCAGGGAGCCCCACCTTGGACTCGATCCGGAGGGAGAAGGGCACGAGGGGCTGGGGTCTCCTCCTGCTCTCCCTTCCCACAGCCCTCCTGAACGCGGCCTTGGCTCCCTCAAGGACCAGCACCTGGAATTTGTTCCCAATTTCCACTCCCGTGCTCAGACGGGAGCGTCTCCCTTTTGAAGGCATCCTGAGGCTGCATGTGAACAGGAGGCTCAGAGGAGCTGGATTCAGTTTGGGCTGGAACAGAAAACCAAACCAAACCCCCATCAGAGGGATGGCTGGGGATCCCCAGGAATTCCTCCCAGGCAGCAGCAGCAGCAGTGTCTCTGATTCCCACGGGGAAGGTGTCCCTGCATTCCCAAGGTGTTTTCCTGGCCTGCTCAGCCAGGATTCACTCCAGCCTGTTCCCACCATGGAGCCACCCAGCCTCCTGCCCTGGAGAAACTGGCTGGATGCTATTTTAAGGAGAGCTGGTTGGAATTCCTTACAAATTGCTATTCTCTCCCAATCCGCTGCTGCCTGTTCCAACTGTGCGAGCAGAAAAAGTGTGATTGATTTTTTTTTTTTTTTTTGCCTTGTTTTCTTTTTGGAAAATGAAGGGGTTTGTGGGAAAGGGCTGTTCTAGATGCATTTCTCAATTTGGAAAAAAAAAAAGAAAAAAGAAAAAAATTGGTCATAATGATCAATCTGGCTTATTTTGACAAGTTTCAAAATTAAAAAAAATCACTGTCTGGCTCTTTTTGTCTTTTTGTTTTGCAACTCAGGCATGTCCAGTTCTCAAATACATTTAGAAATGGTAAAAGGAACCCCAAATTTCATAAGCCAAACCTAACTCTAGGGGTTTTTTTGTTGAGTTTCAGTTTACAGCAAGTGGAGTTGTCAACATTCCGGACTGAAAAAGGATCATCCTGAAACGCTAAAAAGGCTGGAAACTGCACCTGGCCTTGCCTGGAACACAAGCTCCTGGAGATGTGGAGCAGGAAAGGGTGGAGGGACTGGGCTCAGGAACTCACCCATCTCCTGCCCAGGTGTGGAAGGGTGGAAGCTGACAGTCAGAAAGGAGAACCATCAGCAGTAGATAAAGAGCACAGCTGCTGAAGGGAGGCTGTTGGTTACTTAGAACGTTTCCCAGCTGGGTGTTATTAGCCTGTAACTCATAGTATGAGGGGTTTTAACTTAAAAGACAGTGAGCTACAACATGAGAGAGATAAGACCCCTACCCTGCACTGAGCAGGACAGTGACAAGTGCAGAGCTCTTGTCTGCTTTTAACACTTTCATTGAGCACGTCTGGAAACCCAGTGTGTGTAAGAACTGCTTCACAGGCCAGGAGCTTGCACCAGCTACCTCCCATGATGGAAAAGAAACCTTGTACAATGAAGGAAGCCTTCCTGAAATTGACAAGGACACCCAGGCCTTTGAGAGGGGCTGAGAGCTTTGACAGAACCCAAACAACTTTTAAAATTAATGATTCCTTATTTTTTTTTATGATCCTCAATTAAAAATGGTCCATCCCCCACCACAGCATTCCCTCTGCTCCCTTCCTCCTTCCTCACAGTGACATGCAGGGCTGGGAGATCACTCAAAGAGCCACCTGGACCAAGAACACCCAAAAGGAGTTGCTAAAATCCTTCCATTCCTGGAATAAAATGGACTCATGGTGGGAGCTGTGCAGCTCCAGGGCTGCAGTGATCCAGGAGCATGGAGTAGGCTCCTTCTGTGGGAGAAGGGATGATTTTTGGGTTGTGTGATGGTGGTACCACTAGCTGGGATGTCCAAGAGCTAACTTTTGGGCTGAAGGAGATCCTTAACATCCAACCTGAACACCAGACATGGCCCTTCCCAACTTTTCCAGCATAATTTAAGAGGTTTAACCCCCAGGGATGAGAAGCCCCAGGGAGGCACAAAAAGCTGATACACATAATTCCCTGCCTGCCTTGGGTTACAAGGTAGGATTTAACCAAAAGATAGGTGGGCAGTGCTTCTTATCTCCTCAGCCTTGATAACTCCTTCAGGGGAAGCAGCAGCCACTTTTTAGGGGGCCATCTCCACTAATGGGCCATCAAGGTCTGACTGCCTGACTGATAAAACTGCATCATCCCATTGTGAGATGCCCTGCCCAGGGGGAGGAACCGAACATTCCTAAGTGCATATAATCTGAGGCTTGGAACACACGGGAGCACTAACCCTGGATTCCCAGGGGACAAGAGCTCCATAAGCACCACTGGACTGCCAGAGAAGGACCAGATCTTTCTACAGGATCACTGCTTTGACAGAACCACATCCATCACTCCAACGGGCCTGCAGCCACAGTTTAATGGGACTGCTACCACCACCCTGACCAACTGGGTGTCAGGCTGTACTCTGACTCCGTCAGTTCAAGCCAGTGTTTCTGTACTACTGCCTTTATTGTAATTTTCCTAAGTAATTGTATCTCTGGTTTGGAATTCCCTGCAGGTTTGCTTTCAAACTAGAACATTCTTGTGCCCGAAGTGGGGCACTCCTGGTAGTATGGCCGAGGTGGAAGATGGCAGCAGTGAAGAGCAGCATTCTCTCCTTGCTGGCGATTTACGCCGAGGACTCGGATCTGGAGTCTGACAGCGAGAGCGGCACGGCGGGGAGCGATGGGGGACAGCCCCGCAGAGAGAAAGCAGGCCTGGTCTCAGCTGGGTATGGAGGAGATGACTCCACCCTCCTGGATGGGGGTGAAGACAGGTATGAAGAGGAGGGTGAAGAGAACAGCAGGCAGTCAGAAGATGATGATTCAGAGACTGAAAACCCTGAGGCTGGTGACCTAAAGGAACTTGCAGAAGTGGAGGAAAGAGATCCTCAGGAGGCAGTTGCTTCTTTTTCAGAGAGAGTGTGGATCATGTCTCCAGAGATCAAAATCCCTCCTGAGCCTCCTGGCAGATGTTCTAACCAATTGCAGGATAAAATTAAAAAGCTGTATGAGAGGAAGATGAAAGAGGGCATGGATATGAACTATATCATCCAGAGGAAAAAGAAATTTCTCAACCCCAGCATCTACGAAAAGCTGATCCAGTTTTGTTCCATTGATGAAATTGGTACAAATTACCCAAAGGACATGTTTGATCCTCATAGCTGGTCAGAGGATTCATATTATGAGGCACTAGCTAAAGCCCAGAAGATTGAAATGGACAAATTGGAGAAGGCCAAGAAAGAATGTACAAAGATTGAATTTGTGACTGGCACTAAAAAGGGTACAATAACAGGTGCTGCTTCCACAACTACCACAACATCCAGCACCTCTGTGGGAGATGCCCAGAGGAAGAGGAGGAGGAGGAAGTGACATGTGTTGAGGAAGGGTCTCACAGAATGACTCACAGGATTACATCATCTCATTGTGAGTTCCCCTGCCCTGAAGGGAGGAACCAAGCACTCCTACCTGGATATAATCTGAGCCTTGGAACTCATGGGAGCACTAACACTGGATTTCCAGGGGACTAGAGCTCCATAAGCACCACTGGATCTCCAGAGAAGGACCAGGCTCTTCTACAGGATCACCACTTCAACAGAGCCACATCCATCACTCCAACAGGACTGCAGCCACCATTTAACCAGATTACCACCACCACCCTGACCAACAGGGTGTTAGGTTGTACTTTGACTTTGTCAGTCTAAGCCAGTGTTTCTGTACTACTGCCTTTATTTTAGTTTTCCTATTAAAGTGTAGTTCTGGTTTGGAACCTCTGCTGGTTTGCTTTCAGACTAGTACAATTGCTTTTTTGGCAGAATCCAAGAAAGTTTCTGTCCTGACTTTGTCTCCACCAATCCCTACAGGCATTCCTTTCCCAGGTGGCAGCAGGAATGGGATAAGGATGAATCACAAGCTGAGGGTAACCTGGGCTATGGGACCTCACTGCCTTTGGCTCTGTGGGAATCATGGAATCCCAGAGTGGTTTGGGTCGGAAGGCACCTTCAAGATCTTGCAGCTCCAGCCCCTGCTATGAGAAGGGACACTTTCCCCTATCCTGGCTTGCTCCAAGCGCCTGGCCTTGGACACTCCCAAGGATGAGGCAATCACAGCATTTCCAGGCAACCTCAACAACCCATCCCCAACCTCCATGCTCGGTGCCACCAGAGACCAGGAGGCACCTGCAGAGCTCAGCATGGGGACGCTCCATGGCCTGGCCCTGCAGGAACCTGCCCAGGAACAGCAGATATCTGGGATTTTCCCTTTATTCCCTTCCTCCAGGTGGCAGCCGAGCATCTCCCAGCCCAGCCTGCGGCCCTGAGTGGCAGTGAATGAACTGCCCTGACATCTCCTCTTGAAGCAAAGCAAAATGTGTTGAAGAAAAACCAATTCCAGATGTTTTCCCAGTGTTGCCAAGTTACTCAACATGTTCTGCTTTAGTTGTCAGATGCTTTCAAAGCGATTTCCCTAACTCCGAGCACGAATGGTGAGGGCTCTCCCTGGGAATCTTCTGCCTGGGGCTACCATGGATCTGTATTTTCATAAGAAAAAGACTCAACTAATGATTAATGTTCCCCAGAGGAAGCGGGGCCTTTCTTTGGGATTTTTCTTCAGTTATTTTTAATTAATTTGTACAACTGGCAGCTACATGAAAGTGCAAAACCCGGGAATAACGCTGGACCCAGCTCCCTTTGCTCCTTCTCTCTGCCCACACCTGAAGCTTGCGGAGACAACAACATTCCTCACTTCCCTAGGGATGAGAAACCCCCTCACCAGGGAGGAATCACTGCTTCCCATTATTTTTTTCTGAGCAAAGAGAAGTTTGTCCACTGAAGGAAAAGTTGAGTTTTATGTATTAATCCCAAGACAGGGCACCTTCTTTTTCGAGGGAAGAGATAAGATCATTGGAAGGAAAGGACAAAGCCCCTTGGGCTTAAGTTCCTGGTAGGATAAATCATTTAGAGCTCATATTTTCCAAGGTGGCTTTGGGAATGTGGAAAGCATTTGGGAATGCAAAGAGCCCCTGCTCTGGTGGGCACAGGGCTTGGGGTGAAGCATCCCTGCACACACAGGGTAAGGAAGCCCCGTCCCTCTTTATCCAGGCACATTCCCTTCACTTTGTAATAGAAGTAATGCCAGTGGTGTTAAGAGAGGCAATGTCACTGTCTGCTTCCCGGGCTGTTCTCTTCAAGAGCAAAGCCAGAGCGCTTGGGGATGGAGGATTAGGAGGTTGTAATGTCAGACCAAAGGCAGGAATTTTATCCGACGGGCTCCTGATGATGGACTGCTCCATACACCACTTCCAGCTGCTCCTGCTCTGGGAACAGCCTTGTCTGGATCTGTTTAAGGAGGTTGGCAAAGTGTTGAATGCAGCATATGGTACCCTAAAACCACAGAACTTATTGACAGCAGCCCAGACTCGCTAAAGAAAAGATCTCCTCCCAAAACCTCGCTCTGGGAAGACTCAGCACTTTCCTCCCACTTGCAGCAGGTAAAGCCCATCCGTGCTCCCAGAGCAGATCTGCATCCAGTGTGCTCCCTCTGGCATCTCACCCTCCTGTGAACACCCCCTGGGTGCCATGGCCTGGAAAAAGCATGGATCTCCTGCCCTGGGGGCCTCCTCACTCCCAGTGGATGGGGCTCAAACCTCCCCAGTAGCCACCTAAACCAGCCCAGTTCTGAACTGCCTCCACTTCCCAATTCACTGGGATGCAGCACTTGCTCCTGGCCTCCCTAGGGAAGCCTCCAGCTGGTTTTAGGGAAGGTGAAACTGTCTGTCACAGCTCCCAGGTTATCCCAGCAAATCTCTGCCAGCATCCCCTGAAGATGACCTAGACTGTTGGACCCCACTCCTGCAGTTCTGTGGAAATCATGGAATCATGAAATGGTTTGTGTTGAAGGGATCTTAAAGCCCATTCTGTTCCACCCTCTCCCCTGGGCAAGGACACTTCCCACTGGACCAGGCTGCTCCAAGCCCTGTACAACCTAGCCTTGGACACTTCCACAGCTTCTCTGGGAATCCCACATCCCGCATCACCACCCCCCAATCCTGGCCTGATGCTGCATCACCAGTGGGACACGAGGGCCTCGGGGCAGGGAGAAGGACACACATTCCCCGGGATGGTGCCAGATCCAGATCCGGATGTGGTGCAGGGACAGAGGCCGGGCCACCCTGTGCCTGCCAGCGCTGCTCAGTGTCACACATGACACAATGAACAGGGCCAGTGACTCAGGGCCACTTGCTGACGCACCACACTGGGCTATTCTTCTCTCCCCGATGAGTTGCTCCAAGATTGGACACAGCCTATCTCTGAGAGAGGCGCCTGGAATTAGCTTAACTCTTGGCAGTACTGGAGAAATCTAATTTCCTTCAGGATCCGGCTGTCTGGAGGCAGGGATGGGGCTGTGCTCCCTCCCCTGGCCTGCCTGGGAGCTTTTGCTCCTTGTCAGAGCAGCTCCACAATCCACTGCTCACAGAAAAACAAGGAATCGGATCCCAGTTTGCAGAACTGCTCCATGTCCAACTGCTCTGATTGGTGTAAACTAGGCTGAAATTATATGGATGTCATGAGGAATAGTCAAATGAGAGACATCCTACTTTTTTGGGTGGCAATAGCAAGGGAATCTGCTCGGGAAACACTCTCCATCTTCCATGAGCACCACCTCTCCCACCCCAAAAACCACGGGACAATGGGATCACAGGCCTCGTCTCTGCAGGACTTTGGGAACAGGCAACTGGTGGTGTGTAAACATCACCCCAAAGCTCTGAGATTCAAGTGAAAGCAGGAATCAAACATTCAGCTGCTTCTCAGAGCCTCTTTGGTCTGGAAATGGGCTGGAAACGTCAGGAAACCTGTGCTTCCCACGAGATGCCCGGTACTTCCTTCTTCCAGCCGGGCAGGAAGTAGCTTTGCTCATGGGGCTCTGCTCATGGGGCTCTGCTTGGTTTTGCTTCAGCTCAACAGACCAGAAACCACGAAACTCCTACAGGTCATCAACTCCGGGACTTCTTGCACCCTCACAGGGATCTGGGATCAATTTAGGATGCAGCAGGACATTCCTCTTGCTCCATCCCTGTCTCCTGCAGTGACCCAGGCAGGGCTCTGTGGTAAGTTCCCGTCAAGAGCCTGCCTGGAAACAGAGGGACCATCCCAGCCCCTCTGGGAGCAGGGAGTGAGTTTACACCCAACCCGTGACCTCATGCTAAAACACCCCCTCTTTCTTCCTTGCCCACACCCAGGACAAATTCCAGCCCTGGTGCCCAGCCCAGAGGCACCACCTTGCAGTGTCCATGCTGGGAACAGTTCTGGTGGGTCAGTAGAGAATTGGGAGCTTCCTAGGAAATGACTTGGGGATCAGATCCTAGGGATGTGATGTTTGTTTGGGGTTGAATCCCTGGATACACTGAGCTCAGGTTAAAAAACCACCCCGAGTGAGCCGAATGAGGCTGCACCAGCCAGCACCTTGCCCGGCCAAGTCCAGCTGGGCTCCCAGAAATTTCCGGATCTGGGGGCATCCATGGATTGAAACTATTCACAAAAACGCTCCTCCCTAGCTGGGCTTTATTAGTGCCTCTTTGTGTGGGAGACTCTCCCTCCAAGCCAGATTTCTCCAGCCCGTTTGCCCAGTCCTCCTGCCATCCAGTCAATGATTTGTAGCTGGGAAGCATGGAAGGATGCCTTTGGGATTCTCTGCATCCAACCATTGCCATGTGGGATCCCTCTCCCTCACAGCTTGTGTGCTGCTGGAGTCACATCTCCCCAACTCCTCACTGACACCGGTCCCACCAGCCAGGGAGGACAACAAAAAAAAGGTTACACCAAATCATCAGGACACTTGGCAAAGTGGGATGTGGGAGTACTGGGGACACCCCTCCTGCTCCATGCCTCCTCCCTCTCCTCCTTGCACAGAGGAGCAGGAAAGGCCAGGCTGGAGGAGCAGGTTGGGATGCAGCGAGACCAACCCCAAGTGGTACCACAGTGCAGCGTCACAGCGTCCCACTCCTGTCCCCAAACGCCATCAGCGAGGCCGCGCCGCACTGAGGACACTGTGCCCCACCAGGGTGGTTCTGCCCCGAGCCGGTGGCTTTTCCCTGGGACAGGAGTGGGCCAGGCTGTGCCGGGAGGTGCTGCCCCTCCGCCTGCTCCCTCGGGATTCACAGACCCAGGAGAAAAGGAACGAGGGCTGGGCCGACCATGAAACCTCGGCACGGCGCGGGCGGGGGAGGCGCGGGCGCGCAAGGCACTCGCGGCAGCGGCCGGGGGACACTCGGCAGTCCCATGGGGACACCCTTCGATTCCAAGGGACCCCTCCCCTCGGTCCCCCCGTCCCTGTGCCGTTCCTGCCCTCCCGGCACCCGCAGGGCCGGGAACGCTGCTCCTGCCCGAACCCTTCTGGCGCCGGGTCCCGCAGCCCTGTGCGCGTTAGAGACTCTTCACCACGGGGATGCCCCGCGCGAGCAGCTCTTGGGGGATGTGCGGGGGTGCGTGTGTGCCACCCCCAATCCCCAATCCCGTGCCTCCCATTGGAGGAATAGCATGTGCCCCCCTTATGGAAAAAGATCTGGCGTTCTCCTTGGAGGTCGGCTCTGCCCTCTGCGTCACTCGTCCCGTGCCACACTTTCCTCAAGGGCGGGCGGGGCCTCCAGGCCGAGCCCCCCGGTGCCGCTGTGCACGCTCGAGAAGGACACCATGGTGTGGAGGAGCATCAGGACCAGCACGCACAGTCTGATCCTGCTGCTGCCGAGGCGAGACCCCGCGGACACCGGCAGCAAGGACGGGGAGCGGGGCTGGTGGTACTGGTGGTACTGGTGGTGGTGGTGGTAGAGGTGGTAGTGGTTCTGCCGCTGGTGATGGAGGTGGGGGTCGTGGCGGTGGAAATGGAGCGACTCTGACGCCGTGGATTTGGGGGATGTGTCCTCGTTGCTGTCTGGGGGGTGCTCGCAGGAGTCCCATTGTACCTCACAGCACTTGGCCTCCTCGTTGGGCAGCTGGTTCTCCAGCAGCCCTGCGGGAAGGAAGGAAGAAGAAGGAGGGGTCAGCAGGACACTGAGGATAAGTTCTGCTGCCTGCCAGCTGTGGGATGGGCACACCTGAGAATGAGGACACTCAGACACCTCCTGGGACTGGCCCCCAGCATGTCTGTGAGCCTGCACACACTAGCAAGGCAAACTCAGTGCTCCCCAAATCCCGCTCACAGAGGTTCAGTATCCCTACTCTGCTTTAATCCATCATTTGCAGCTTCTTCCATGCTCTAGCTTTCAGTTAGAGGCAGGATTTTCACCTCCTGTGCTGAGATGTTGCTGTGTCCCCATTAACTCCTTATCCTATACCCTTGGGATGGCCACATTTCAGCATCAGGCAATGTTTCCACACTGCCCCTCCTCCCACTCTGCCCTGACAAGCCTTCCACAGCCGGGAAGCGGCTTGGAAATTCCCCAGGGCTCAGAACCACCCCCCGTGGCCGGTGTGAGCCCGGCCCTCCTTACCCGTACAGATGAAGCCAGGCAAACCTCCATAGATCAGCTCATCATTGTCCGGTAACACGAAGGGGCACCTGGTCTGCACCTCCAGGCAGTATTGCTTGCATGGGATCCGCTGCCGGCACTGCTGCTGGGTCACGTTGAAGTACTCGGAGCACAGCCACGCCTTGTAGACAGCCTGGGGGAAAATCATGGAGAGGGACACGTCACCTTCCCGGCACTGGGACAGCTGGAGCATGGCACTGTGAAAGGGGGAGAGCTCCCAGTTCTCGTGGGAAATGTGTGTTGAGGTCATTTGTTGAACAGTGATGGATTCATACAACCCACTGGAGTGTCACGATGGTGGAACTCATACATTGAGCTAAATCCACCTCAAAAATAAAGCTAATTACCACATGGAGTAACATCCCCTACAAGAGGCACCGTGACAGATTCTACCACATCAGTGACCCAAGAGCTCAGTCCATCACACAGAAATTCAAACGCAGCTTATCACCCATCCCAGAGCATCCTCCTCATTCCCAACACATCCCACTGCTCTCCTGGGAAGGGGAGGGGTTCTCACCTCCTTCCAAAGTACTTTGGTCCCCATCAGCTCTGGACATGGGACATGGGACAGGAAAACAGACCGTAGGCTGGCCTTTACTGGAAATTTCCCACTGGAAAAGCTGCAGGACAGAAGCAGCTGGGATGATGCAGCACATGCAGCTGCTGCATCTCAGGCTTGTCCCTCTCTGCCACCAAATAACATCTTCCTCACCTTCTTCACCAGGTCCTGGGTGAGGTTCCCAATTCCCTGACATCTGCAACTTCTGCTGTGCCATTCTTTTGGCTCAAGGGGGGAACTTGTTCATTTTCCATGGATGTTCTGGCACTGGGATGTACCAAACAGCAGTACAGGTGTCTCCATGTGCTCTGTTCACTTTCCTGATGCTTCAAGCTGTGCTTGGCAACATTTGCAGAAGGAAGAGCACCCTGGGGGTTCAGCTGTGACTGGAAGGCTGTGCCACATTCCCTGCCTCTGCAGCCTGTCTAGTCCTGGGTTTCCCTCTTTCCTTCCAGCCTCCATGTGCTTGTGCCCATTGCAGACAGCCAGGCATAGCCCAGATGGCCTCAGTTACAATCATATTCATAAATTTCCTGTATCTCCCCAGCATCAGGCATGGGGGAAGCTGTTCATCTCCATTGGCTGTAGCAGAAAGGGAGGGAGAGCTCCCATTTCTCCTGGAGTGCATCATTCCTCAGGCTGCAAGAAACCCGTGGCACTTCCAGCTCATCCATGAACTCATGTGGGCGTGAGTGACAGCACCATGGAATGACCACATCCAGCTTCCTTTGAAACCAGCTAGAAAGGGCTCCCTGTGATTCAAAAGAAATGAGTTTCCCTCCTCAGCATGCTTGGAGAAACCCCATGCTCCTCCTTCCAGCTGCATTTTCATTTTCTGGAGGCTTTAAACCCATCACTTCTTTGTTTCCCCATGTTTTCCATCGATCCTTATCATCGTTTGTTTGGACCACAGTGGTGTCTCAGGATTAAAGCTGGTTGGGAAATTCTTGACAAGTTATTTTAGTTTGTTTTTTTTTTCCCCTGGAAAATGCCAAATCATGAAACCCAAAATTTTCACAGAAGTGTGTTAGCTTTGGTGAAACTTTCATCCCAAAAAGTTTAATGGGCACCAGAACACAATTTATGGAGTGAACATTTTGGAGCAGTCCCCAGTACTGTGGCCAGGGCTTTCCCTTGGGATGTGGGAATGCAGATGCTTGTTCTCCCTGTCCAGTTGGATGTTAATTACTGGGACACAGTGGAACAGCTCCAGAGGAGGGACTGACTCTGCAAACAGAGTGTGAGGACACAAGCAGGACAGTGTCGAGGTCTGGATCTGCATCCCTGAAAGCATCATCCCTGGAAGTGTCCAGGGCCAGGCTGGATGGGGCTTGGAGCACCCTGGGATAGAGAAAAGTGTCCCTGTCCATTGCAGAGGATGGAATGGGTTTTAAGGTCCCTTCCAACCCAAACATTCCTTGATTCCATGATCTGCCTGAGCTGATTCCCTGAAGCCGAGGAGGAAGAGACCATGCTCCAGAGGGGCCGCATCACCCACTGCAACATCTGCCCTCCCTGATGGCCTCCACTCCCTTGGGGACAGTGTCGGGAGCAAGGGGACATGGGGACAGCAAGGAGGACACAGCAGGATCCCTCAGTGGGTGGCACAAGGCCCTCTGCAAGCACCATGGCTTTTTCTCCGTTGGGAAAGCAAGACCTATCATTGCTCCCATGGAACCTCAATGTAAAGGAGGGTTAGAGAGCTCAGGGACAGTGACACCTTACACTGCTGGGACACAGCACCAGGGGCTGTGACATGGGCTCCAAAGCACCCACTGACTGCCCAGGATTTATCCAGACAGGACACATCCTTATTCCAATCTGAGGACTTGACAAGTCCTTGCCTGGACATGACACTATTATTTCCACACACTCCAGACACACTCCAGTGTAATCTACAGTAAAACAGAGGGATCTTATTAACTACCTTAATTATTTGAGCTGCCTTTAGAGCAACAAGGAGAGAGTGTCCTGAGAACACCCCGACTCTCAGAGCATCCAGCAGTGAGGGGCTGGAGGAGCTGCTCCTTCCCCTGGTGACCATCCAGGATTTTGGACAGCTGCTGTGGATGACCTGCTTGAATTTGAACTGGCTGAAGTTGGGCAGGATGAATTCCCACCCAAAGCCATGAAGTTTTCAGGATTAAAATCCGGATGGATTAACTAAACCACAACCAGACTGTAGTTCAAAGGGGAACTATGACACACAAGGAGCTGGATTGGCATCACTGGTGTGCCTGGCCCCATCTGGGATGGACACCCTGAATCCATCTCTCCAGCTCAGCCTCTTTTTCAGCCCTCATCTGCCTTAGGATAAACATCTCCATCAGTGGGACTTCCTCGTGTTTCCCAAGGAGGTTGTTTTACAGCACTTATCTCGCTGCCTACAAGTTTCCCTTCATACTTGACCTACATTTTTCCATCCAAAAGTTCACTCCCTTCAATCATTCCCTCCATCATTCCCTCTCCCTGCTCCGTGTTTACACATCTCTAATATTTGCAGATGTCTCATGCTCCCCCTTTAGTCACAACTCAGGCGAGCTCGGCTGAATTACTCGCTCCCATTTCCTGCCAGTCTTCCCAGCTCCGACTCTCTCCCACGCTGCTTCCCAGATCCCAGTCACATCCCAGCTCCCACCTGGGCTCACGTGCAGCCCGGCATGGAGAGTACACTGGCTGCTCCAGCAGAGGACTGTGGGTGTCACTAGAGCTGTCCCAGCTCCAGATTTGGGTGGAAAAGGCATCCGGAACAGGAGATTTCCCAGAGCTTTCTAGGAAGCTGCCCGGGCTCATCCCGTTCTCCTGTGGAAACACAGCTGGCACAAGCAGGCTCTGCATGGATCCGGATGTTTTCCCCCTAAAATGTTTGTGCTGACTCCCATCAGGGAAGTCTGGCAGAGGGTAGGGATCACAGACATGGACATTCCATGAATTTAATGAAAATATGGAAAGAGAGACTGCAAGGAGCTGGTGATACCACCAGGGAGGGCAGAGTGGCAGCACTCATCCGGAGCCTGAATCAGGATTCCCTGGGTGCCTTCTGTTTTTCCTTCCCTTTCCAGCACCTGCCTTTCCTGGGGGAAGCACTGAACCCAGCCTGCCCTCGCCATTCCCTTGCTGCTGATCCTCCAGGTGCTGCAGCAGGAATTCCTGCAGCTCTGCAGGATGGAAACTGCCTTTGTTTACTCAAAAATAGACATTCAAGACCTGCTGGTCCAACAGGGCTCTCCCATTCCACTGGGATCAGGCTGAGACACAGCTGGATCTCCAAGAGATCCCAGTATCCTCCCATCACTCATCCACAGAGATCCCTGTCACAGGCAAGGAGCAAATTCCCTGGGATGCTCAAGGCTTTGGTATCTCCAAGCTTACCCCACACAACCTCCTTTGTTTTGCTGTTATAAAAGACATGTGAGAATTTAGGGCAGGAAGAAATTTATTCCCTTCTTAGATCAACTAGGAAAGCTCCCTGGTTTCCATCCTTGCCTTCTCTGGATTCTTCAGGAAGCAGGTTGGGTTGCAATCAGTGTTCCTGCCATTCTGGTTTGGCTTTTGGCAGATCTCCAGCCTGGCCAAGTAAATATAAGTGACCTCAACTCCAAAATAGCTCCAGTTTGGTGCCCTCTTACTGCATTTTCAGCTCTGGAGGACTGGCTGCATGACTCTGAGAAAATACAGAGAATTTGGCTGCCTAGGAAAGGAGCCAACTTCAGACACCCAATTTATAAGGAAGGAGGAGGACAGGCTATCTGTCCACACTGGAATTTTGCAGGTGGGATGAAAAACCTCATCATAAAAGACATTAAAAAAACCCAAAATGAATTGGATTTCCAATAGTGAATTAAGCTCTCTGTCTGCTCACACTTCCAGTGGGATCTGGAAGCAGCAGTCAGAGGGACAGCGCTTTCACAGGGAATTCTGTGCCAAATAGGAATTCTTCCCTGCCTGCACTATTCCCTCTGTCTCCTGTCAGTACCAGGCCAGCATTCCCCACCAAACAGCTTTCCCAAAGTCTTTCCATGTCCTTAGGATTCCTGCACAAGTTTGGCCACTTCAAGGCCAGTCCAATTGCTGCCAGGATGTTTTAAACACTGGCACTGCCTGTGGAACTATCCCAGCTGCATTTTGGGAGAACCAAGGAGCAGGAATGGAGCAGCATCCTCAGGATACACCACCACTGCAGAGGATGTAGTGTTTGGGATAGTCTGGATGCCCACTGGGAATGCCAGCTATAATTAACACAACAAACTGTTGTTTTCCCATTTGAAAAGGAATCAATGCTCAGGAAGCTTCCCCAAGGAAAATTCTGCTAATGCCACAAATGTAACTAATTCTTCTCCTTAATTAGAGGCAGGGGTTGGGGCAGCATCTCCAACCCAAAATCCACATCTCTGGAAGGGGGAGATGCAGACTGGAAGGCAGAGAGGGAAATAGGGAATTTTTCCCTACAAAATAACCCTGCAAGGAGACCTGGGAATGTGCTTGGACCAGAAGTGAGGATCATTCTGCAAGTTGGGCTCTGCCATGATGACACTCCTCCTTTCCCTCTTCTCACTGGGTGCACCCAGCTTCCAGCAGGGATGGAAGGAGAAATCCCTGCCTGTCCCTGCCAGACCCCCAGTCCAGAGCAGCCCCATCCCCTCCCGGAGCAGTTCCTGGGACTCACATTTCCATCCTGGCCTGAGAGGAGCATCTGGAGTGGCTGTGCCTCATTAATCTTGGACACAGGGAAATGAGCACTGCTAATGAGCTGCTTGGGCAGCTCTCCAAGCTCTGGCACATCAGGATACAGCGCGGGAAGCAGGACAGGCTGGGGGGAGAGAGGAGCCCCCTTGGATGGCAGAGGATTAAGGGAATGCTGAGGTCCAGAGCCAGCCAGGAGGAGTCACAAACACATCTGCAATGTTCAATTACCACTGTATTCAATTAACTCAGACAGTAACAATGTGGAGCTTTAAACCAGCTTTTCTTAAGACTTTTTTAAAAATTCTCCTTGCTATGGGCTGTTCCAACATCATCTCTGGAACAGCTGATTTTTGGTTTCTTTGATAGTTCTGGAGTTGTTATCCCTGCCTTGACACATTCACATGCTCTGGGTTAGGAGGGGGGGGAGAAAAACACCAACCCAACCCTAAATCCCAACAACTGGGCAGGACTATGGGATTTGTATTGTTTTTCCTGTATTTTTAATATAAAGTTGCCTTTTGCCTGGTGATGACAGCGCTGGAGCCACAGCTCCTCCATTTCCCAACCAGGGGAGCCTCTGCCCATTGTACCCAGCTCCAGAGGGCACGGAGCAGCAGCTGTGGTGGGCACTGGGATGGGGGCACCAGGATGCCAGCAGGAATGCCTGGGCCATGGATGGGGATGGGGGAATGGGGATGGATGCACACAGACTGCAGGGAACAGCACGGATGGGAATCCCAGCCAGAGCAGGTGTTCCTCAAACACCTCTGGAAACTCCACATGGAGCTGCTGGGCTGGCTGGCACGTGCCCATTCCAGGTTCTCCATTACCCTGCAGCCTACCCCTCTCCAGGGTTGGTTTATCCAGAAGTTCTCACCCAGCCATCCCATCCATGACACCAGTTTGCATCCTGCTTGTTGTGTGTCATTCTGGGCACAGGAGGATCTGGTCTGGCACTGACCAGGCTCATCCTCAGGGAAGGTCCTGGGCAGTAGAATGTCCCCTACGCTCCCAAACTCCACCTTCTGCAGGACTAGACCATATCCCTTTACCTCAGTGATGAAGTCACTCCCAAATTACCTGGAAGCAACTTGTCAGAGCTATTCACACACCACTCAATGATCTCATGAAGCAGCTGTTAGTTTTAAAGCTTACAACTTAAAGTTTTCATTTTAAAAATAAAGCATTTTAACTTCAATTCCCAGTTCTTGGATTAAAGAGACTGACTGAACACTCCTCCTTTTAGAGCGAAAAGCCCCAAATTTCCCCCCCCAAGCCACTCAAACCCGTCTGAGACACACAATGCCCCAAGTGCTCATTGTTTCAAATAACTCTAAAGTGTGAGCCACACACCTGACACACTCAAGGCCCAGATAACAACTGTCACACGATATCAGGCAGCTTGACACATGCCTTGGGAAGGGCTGGAATGGGAAAGGACAGGAGAACCAGCTCCTCAGCCTGTCTCTGCAACCACACACACACCCTCAGCACCCACAGGTGATGGGCCGGGGGGCAGCAGTGCCAGCTCCCAGCCCTGGGAATGCTTTCAGGGGACAGACACCACAGTCACAGCCTCCTGGCTCATGGCACCGAGGGCTGCTGTGTGCAGAGCCCGGGGAAATGCCTGCTCTCATCCCAGCAGATGCCACACTCCCCTTGGAACAAACCCAGGAGGAGGAGCTTGTGCTCGTGGTTGTACCGAAGCAGGAAGAGCAGAGATTGTGGACTCGCTTTGGACACCTCTGGCAGCTCCTGTGCTGAGGGGACAGAGCACATGGCATCCCAACATGGCCATGTGCCTGTGCCTATTGATTAATCACAGTAATTAATGGCACAGCTGGACGAACAGGAAGGCAGTGACCACTGCCAGGCCCTCCTGCTTCCCACAGCTAGTGCCTGTCTCCATGCATTTCACAGGTTGGTCCATGTCCCTGCCCAACAGTGTCTGCAGCCCTTTCCCTCCCACCACAGCTCCCACTTTTCCCAGTGCAGGCTGGGATCTGGCTGGGGGTTACCCCTGTCCTGCCACCCAGCCCTGCCCGACCACTCCTACAGCCCCCAACCCACTCTTGATCCCAGACCACGGCTAGAAAACATCCCAATTTCCATGATATATTTCAATTTCATTATCAAACTCCACCTCGGGGCAGATGCATTCTCTCTCCAAGGGGGGTGAGCACAGGGTGACAGTGCTCTCCTCACAGATCCAAACTCTCATCCCAGCATTCCTGATGTCAGTCTCCTGTTCAGTCCCCCCTCCTCACATCCTGGGTGTGTCCCCACTACTGACCCTGGGAATTCCCTGGCAGTGTCTGGGACATGGTGGCCCAGCCATGGTGGGCTGCCCATGGGCATTGCTGCCAGACCCCAGGCACAGACAGTCCCTGTCCCAAGATCCCAGCCCAGGAGCACAGCAAGGCCAGAGGGACCAGCATTCCCAGGCTGCAGTTAATCCCTTTGTGCTCCCCTTTCAAGAAGGGTCTTGGCTGGGCTTTAGAGAGGAGAAGAGCAGCTTGTCAGGAAGGCGAGGCCAGATGGAGTGTGGAAGTTTGTGTGGGAAGGGAGTGGACACCAGGAGACAGGGACAAACAGCTGGTGGCCAGAGAGCAGCTCTCCTTGGCATCTGGAGGGCTCTGTCCTTGTCACACCACATGGCCACGTCCCAAGGGGGAAAAGGGGAGATCAGCCCTCCAGTTCCGCAGCCTCACCACACTCTGAGGAAAAAGTTCTTCCCAATATCCCATCTAACCCTGCCCTCTGGCAGTGGGAAGCCATTCCCTGTGTCCTGTCCCTCCAGGACCTTGTCCAAAGTCCCCCTCCAGCTCTCCTGGAGCCCCTTTAGGCACCTTTAGGAACCTTTTCTTCTCCAGGTGAACACTCCCAGCCTGGCTCCAGCCCTCAGAGCTGCTCTGTGGCCTCCCTGGGATTCACTCCAGCAGTCCATCCTGTACAATCCCTCACCAGCCAGCCCCCAGTGATGCTGCAGTGACCAATGGGTCAGTTAGCAGCCCATCCAACCAGCCCAATGAGTTAAAAAGTAATTAAAGACCTCTGCAAAACTGAAGCTGAACACGATGGAGTTGGGGACAGAGGGAAAGTGAGGTCCCTGCAATCCATTAGGATGGCTTGAGGAATTCACTCCCATTAGATCCTGCTGCAGCCAGAGGCTTAGCAGGATTCAAAAGTGGATTAAACATTTATACAGCTAATGAGAACATCCTGTTACATTAGATAGGATATGAAAAAATAAAGGCGAGACACTTCAGTGCCACAAGCCATAAATTACCCACCAGTGATGGGGGCGAGGGAGAAGTTTCTCTGCTCATCCCCCTTCCAAGGAAGTGGTGAAGTTGGAAAATTGTTCTTAGGATGGTGTGAGTGTCCAGTCCAGCAAGGGCTTGTCACAGCAGGGCTGTCTCACATCCAATGCCTATGGAAGGGTCCAATCCTGCACTCTGCCAGGAGCCCCTTGCACAGCATCCCATGAGGACCCACTTGGCAAGAGTGGGAATGGGACAGGGTGAAAGGCAGCAGGAGGAATCTGGTTTCTTATGTCATCCTTGTGCACCTTGTGCATGGAGAGGGGTGAGCAGCAGGATCTGGCCCATCCCAGCTCCCTCACGGAGCAAACAGCAGGGAGACAGGAGCATCCTGGCTCCTGGGCATCTTCCATGGGCACAGAGAAGAGCACAGTTTTCCATGCTCATGTTGGGCCTTGCAGTCACCTAAACTTGTGCCCACAGGTCCCTTAAATGCAGGCAAAGATGATTTTGAGATGCTTATCAGCACTCCTGGCAGCTCCTACTGCTGGAGACACACAACAGGCTCCTGTCAGACCAGACAGCTGCAACCTCTGGTTTTTTATCCCTGGCTGAACACCACTTGCAGAAATCTCCTGCTCCCTTCCAGGGGAGGAAAACCCCAGGATAACTCTCAGTCTCCCTGGTAAGCAGCAGGAGCAGCAGGCAGGCGCTCCCAGCTGGCATCGCTCCTCAGGCAGCGAATCCCAAGGGATGCGCTACTGCAGGGAAGCCCCATTCCTGTTGCTCTCCCCTGGAGCAAGCCCAGGACAGGCTGACCCTCTCCCTCTCCCTCTCCAGAGTGGAAGTGCTTCCCCTACATTCCCATGAGCAAGGAGCGTCTGGAGAGCAGTCCCAGGACCAGGCTGCCATCCCAGAGATCCCCAGGTGCTTCCTGACAGTCTCATTTCAATGGGAGAGCAAGGAATGATGACAAACAAGCAACAGAACACGGCAGGAAAACGTTGCTCCTGCACACACAGAGACCCCTGTGGACTCCTCCTCTCCACATGCAGCTCCATGGAAAATGACACAGTAGACAACCAGCTCCAAGGATGATAACACTGAAGACCAAGAACAGGACAGGGAGATGCCCAGCTCTGAAAGAGATTGAACTCACTACATTGAAGACAGAAACAACTCCTCCTCTGCCAGCACTGGTCAGCCCTTCCTAAACTGCAGCTGTTCAGAAAATTCCAAGAAAATTTCACTTGCCTCCTCTCCCCCTGTAATCACCAGCAGTGGGGAATGCTTGGGACTGGTGCCTGCAGGCACAGGGTGTTCCAAGCTCCCTGATCTGGGCAAACCCAGGTGCGGGCACACCCCTCACCAGGAAAACCTCCATCCCAGCCACTTCCAGGCCCCCTCTCCAGCTCTACCTTTGCTCTCCCGTCCATCTGCAGCCTCCACCCACCAGCAGCGCTGCAGAGCTGCCGTGCAGGGATAAGATTCCAGCCCAGATGCCAAACACGTGTATGTTTTACTCCCAAGAGGATGAGCAGGGCAGGTGGCAGTTCCTTCTCCAGCCAGGACCAGGAACACTGGGATGCTGGCACAGGCAGGGCTCTGGAAAACCAAATCCTTGCCAGGTGAGGCCATTTCATGCTGCTTTTTTAACAGAGTGGCCACATTGGCAGCATCTGGGGGACCCATGCTGCCAGCGCTGCTCTTCCTGTGACACTCCAGGAGCACGGCTAGAGAGAGGCCCTGGGGAAAAGCCAGGAGCTGGGAAAAGGAGCAAGGCTGAAGCAGCCGAGCCATCCCAGGCAGGCTCTGCCCACGGGAATGGGGCTGGAGCAGCGTGGACAGATGGCTACTTCTTGCCCAGGCAGCCTCCGTGCCTCATTCACAGATTTGCTGTCCCTGAGTCATTGCCCTTCAAAGGACAGCGGAGCCGAGCTCCTGCGTGGAGCCAGGCATGAGCTGCATCCTAATGGCATCCCAGCGACACTGGGAATAGCCCCCGGCAGCCAAGTACATCCTGCCTCTGCTGCCTGCCTGCCTCCCACCCTGGAGGGCAGCTCTGGAGCCTGCAGCAGAGGAAAAGCCTGTGGGGCATCCCTAGAGACAGGCCTGTGGCCATGGGATGTGTTGATGAGCCCTCTCTGTGTGTGGTCCTTGGCACTGCCCAGTGCCGGGGTCAGGCCAGGCCATGTATGATCTCTGCTGGGCATGAAGGGCTCCTTTTCTGGTGGACAAGAATCCTGTCCTCAGGCAGGGACCACGTGAAGCCCATTGTTAGGGCAGGTCCAGCTGGGTTCAAGCTGACACCTTGTGCATCGTCTCCCACCTCCAGGTGCTGGGGCAGGGGTCTTCTCTCCAGGATGCATGCATGGCTGGAAGTCAGTGTGGCAACAGCACATCCCTTTGTCCATGGGGAGCATGGATCACTGCCTGGTAGGAAAAGCAGTGTGGCAAGACATTCCTGATCTGGACCACCACAGGCCGCCTCTGACAATGGATGTGCACAGCAAGGGGCCTGGGAGTTGTGTTGTTTTCCCAGATCCCACATTTTGCCGGTATCACTGCACACACTTCTGAGCTCCTGACTCCCAGAGCTTTCCCACACTCCACAGACGAGCTGGATACTTTCCATCTCCAGCTGCTGAGGTGGCATCTCTGAGGAGCCAGTCTCACCCTGCTGGTGAAGCCCCTGTGCCCACTGGTGATGGGTACACATGGAGAAGAACCTGGGCTGGCATCTGGCACTGATGGCAGCAGGCACAGCTGGGAGCACACGGAGCAGGAACTGGTGATGGAGCCTGTGGCACTTGGAGCTACTGGTGACATTTTGATGGAGGCAGATCTCACCCTCCCTTGTTGTCCCTGCACCATTTGCCCACCTGCCTGTTGCTCCATGGAGACCTGCTGCTGCCTGGGGAAACTTGTGGGTTTTCCCTGCAGCACCACTGACAGACACAGGTGAGGACAGGCAGACAATGAGGACTGACAGACAACCAGCACAAAGGAGGCAGCCAAATACCACCCAAACCTCCTGTAAATATCTCCCATTCACACCCTGATCCCACTCCAGGCCACTTCACCCCACAGCACCTGTGTAGGTCTGGCCTCCAGCCCACCACACACTCCCAGGTAGCTTGAGTTGTTTCAACCCCAAGCAAAACTCAGGACTGTCCAAGTACTACCTGAGCATCCCCATTCCCACCTGGCTTGCAGCCCTCCCAGAAGTTCCAAGTACCATTGGTGCATTCCTGACACCCCTACACCTTTTTTTCCACTGGGCAAACTCCTCCCATCAGTTTGGTTTCTGTTTCTCCTGTTTTCCAAGCCTTGACCTCAGTTTTCAAGCATCGAGGAGGTACCAGACACAAGGCACTGGCATTGGGCTGCAGCCACAGCACCTGCAGACCAAACCCACCATGGTACTTTGGCCCAAACTCTTTATACAACTGAATCACATCCTTGTGCAGGGCTGCAAAAAATTCCCTTTGCTCCCATGGAATGGGTAGGGAACATGGAGCCACACACTTGGCTAAGCTCGTGCATGTGCTCCTGCTCAAGCTGCCAAATGACTGCGCTGATCTGCTGGAATTACTTTGCAATTCACTCTGGAGCCTTTTTTCACCTCAGGAAATGTCTCACTGACCAGGCTGGTTCTGGAGGAGAAGCTCTGGAGCTCACACAGTGAGGAGCCTCTCCCCTCCTGGGTGCTGCTGCTGCTGTTCCTGGAGCACCAAATGCTGCACAGGGGACCAGGTCCGGGGTGCAACTTTGCAGTCACCCATCCATAGATTCTCTGGAACCCTCATTGCTGAAGTAACTCCCTAAGAAAAGCACAAGCTTTTCATGAAACCACTTCTGCTGTGGTTCTCAGGGGACCTTTCCTCTGTGCAAGCAGCCACCCAGGCTAGGAGAAGAAGTGCACCAGGTTGAGCAGCATTTGGATAAGCCTAGCCCAAATAAACTCAACTTGAGCTACTTTTGTTAAGGTAAAACACTGCTTTGCTTCCCCCAAGAGGTATCCCTGGCACTGGGATGACCCCAAGACATGGTGTTCCCAAAGCTCCCAGCCCCAGTGGGCTTGGGTTTCCAGAGGATGTTCCACAGGGAGGGATGCTCCATAGGGATTCTGATTGCTGATGCTATTCCTGGTTAAACAAGAGCCAGGAAACAGGACCCCAGTGGGTGCTGAATCTCGGCACTGGAGATTTGCTCCCTGCTCCATGTGGGCTGTGCCAGGGGCAATGCCAGAGCAGGAACAGCCTCCATCTCTCACCACATCATTGCACACCCACAGCACAGAAACACCAGCAAAGCCCTGGGAGTGAAATTCTGCCCTGCCAGGGGTACCAGGGAAACCAGAGGTGCAGATGCAGATCCCACAGCCATGGGCCCGTGTGCAGAGAAACCTGATAATCTAATCACATCTGAGATGCTACAGGTCCTGTCCAGCCCAGCCTGCCCAGCTCTGCTGCCAGCCCCCTCCTGCCTGTCAGCCCTTCTCTCTCCACAGCTTTGTTTCGTGCAGCCTAATGACTCCTTAATGCTGCAGGCTTTGTCCCATAGATCTTGATTTGCCCCAGGACTGGTGGGAGGGGGCACTTTTGGGAACCGTTAGGGCTGGAGCCAGCACGCAGAGCTCGGTCTTGGCACGAGCAAAGCTCTCATCTGGTGTCTGAGCTGGAGCAACACTGCTCTTTTCTTGTTTGGAAAGATGGGGAAAAAGGCACAGACCAGCCCTAAGCATCCCTCAGGGCATTGCTTTGGAGGGACAGCAATTCCCTCCTGCACTAAGCCCTGCAAAGCCTGGGCTGACAGTTTGAGTGTTGCTGCTGCCCCAAATTTCCTGCTGGATATCCCAGTCAAATATCCACGTCCCCAGCCCATGACCTCCTCAAGCCCCTTTGCAGGATGCTCCAAAGTGTCTCCACAACTGCTCAGTGCACCAAGTTCATTGTGTCTTGCAGTGACAAAGGGTACAAGTCACACAAGAACAGGCGAGATGGAGGCAGTCAGCAGCTGCTCCCCACTCAATTAATGACTTTTCCCTCTTTTGCCCAGAAAAACAAAGGCACTTTCCAAAAGCTTTTATCCACATCATCCCTACCTAGCACCATGACCCAGCAGCTGGCAGGCAGATCCTCACAGCAAGAGGTGAAATGTATTTGAGAAGGTGGATGGACCTTGTGGACCCACTCCCCTCTCTCCCTCCTGTCCACAAGATGCTGGGGCCCCTATTCCTGAGGGCCCCTGTGGGAGCCAGACCCCCAAAATCCCACCAAATGGTAAATGCAAACAATAAACCCCAGAAGTGCTTCTTCATGGTTCACTGTCTCTCAGCCACTGGGATTTCTGGGTTAGTTGTAAGAGTAACAAGTAAAACATTTCCAGGGAATGATTTGAAAGTTGACAGTGCTGCACAGGAATAACAACATATGCAGAAAGTAGGATCTGCCCAGGAATGATCCCCAAGCAGAAAATAATAGGGAGAGTATTACAGCATTGTGTAATATCAGCAGCTGAATTACACACAGACTCCACTATTCCATAGGATTCCTATCTCTCAGGGAGACTTTGGTCCAGATGGCTTTGGGGTAAAGATGACAAAAAAGCTGTTTCCCCTCCTGGCAGCAACTGCCCTTTCTCCCCAAACCTGAGCGCAGCTCTCAGAATGATTTACTAACAGGGAATTTTGTGTCTCCTGAAACTAATCCACAACACTCTCACGCGTCCAAATTTTTAGCTTGGGGTCAAACCTGCAAGGAACCGGCAGCTCCGGTTGGGATCTGGTGTTGCTGTTGTTTGAAATCAGATGGAAAAAGATCCAAAATCAGCAGGGTGGTTTGGCTGCCACACAGCTCCCTGTGAGCTGTCTATTGAGCCACACTTCTTAGGGACCAAATTCCAGAGGGATCCGTGGCTCTGCAGAGGGAGGTTGTGTGCAGGTGAGCTGGAGCTGCTGTGCTTCCCCATCTTCAATTTTCCAGCTGCTGTTATGGAATGGCAGGGATCAAATGGGAAGCAGCACTAACCTTCCATGCACAGCCCTGCTCCCACTGTCCCATGTCCCAGAATTATAATCTAAATCCTGTTTCTCCAGCTCCAGAGCTCCTGCAGCCAGAATCCTGCTGTGAGGGCTCTGCAGGAGCTCTCACACTGGCTGAGCTGCACATTCCACTCTGTTTTCCTCCACTCCTCTCCTGTTTTCCTGTTATCTGCTCTCAGATGTTGTCACCATCGAGCAGTAGCTCTGCCATCCCTCCCAAACAGGTATTATCCAGCATCTGGATGGGAATTACAAATTCAAACCTCTTCAAAAATCCCACCAGCCACATTTTTCCAAGGCAATGAGTAACTGCAGTCCCTGCTCAGGTCCAGAGGACTCGAAATCAGGCCAAAACTCGCTTGTCACCACAGTGCTGGAGGGGTCTGGCATTAGCCTCAATTCACAGATGGGGGACAGTCACTGAGAGGGAAAAGCTGAGTATCATGGATGTGAAAGGCTGGAGTAAGACACATAAATATGGAGTGAATAGCCTTAAACAAAGCAGCCTGATTTTTCAGAAGCAACCAAAAGGATGGGAGCTGTGAGGGCTCTGGTGGAAGAGTGCAGACTTGGGCACTCCCATGGGAATTTCCCCGTGGGTGGCCCAGGGGAGTGTGCACAGGTTGTCTCTGCTGTTCCTGCCTCCTGTTGCTTCCTAAGTGCTGCCTGTGGAATGTAAGGCTGGAGCTCACAGATTCTCTAAGGATGCACTGACACAACACAGTTCAGAGGGATGAGTCCTCCAGCTCTGCATCTCCCAAGCAGATTTCCTGCTCTCCCATCGAGGATGTTAAACCCAGGAACACTTAATGGAGACTCATTGAAGCACAGCTGTTTCTACATACTTTGGAGTCCCAACATAATGATTATTTTCTCACCTCTTTCACTTCTCTCTCTGGGTCTCCCAGCAGAGCCTGAAGTTGGAATGTTTACACTCCACCAGACATGGCACAGAGAGACCCAGCTCCTGCTGGGCCCCTGGGAGTATGAGCAGCACAATGGACAGCACCGAACTCCCTGTGGAAGTGGAGCAGTGGGAGCGAACTACTCGGAGCAGGGTGAATACTACATCTCCTGGAAATCACAGGGGGAATTTGGGCAAGCAGACTGCAATTACCTGGCTTGGCCCAGACCCAGAATGCCAACACAAGCTCCTGCTCAGACCCAGCTCCTCACAAAAGAGACCCTTGGAGTAGTGGCCAGGATCTCACCAACGTGCCCTTGGTGAGAGACACCACCTCAGCGTCCCAGCACTGCTCTTGGTGCTGCTCCTGCACTTTCCCAGGGAATGAACATCACTCCAAGAGCTGCCCTGCAACTCCAAGTGTCCCTCAAAACTCCTGTCCCAGAAGAGGAGCAGCCAACTCTGTTGTACTGCCAGGGAGGAAGATCTGCCTCCATGCCTGTGGGGAAAATGCTGTCACACACCCCAAGACACAGCCTGGAGAAAGGGAAGCAGGTTTAACTATGGAGACCATTGCAATTCCCAGAGGTGATGTCTGGAGGGAGTGTGCACAGGTGAGCCAGGCAGCTCAGGGCAGGTGGAAGCTGGAGACACCATGAGCTTGTCAGAACAAAGCATCCACCCTGGGGGCTCTGATGGAGATCTGACCACAGCTCTCATTAGGAGGAGGAGATGGCTCCATACTGAGGGTCAATCCAATTGATGCTGGGAAAGGCAACCAACCCATCAGCTTTCAGAACATGGACTGTGCCCCGTGGCTGGGGACAGTCAGCGACACTGGGGGGAACACCAAGGTGGGAGGCACGTCCCAGCGCCCCTGGGCCAACTTCCTGGGCAGAAAGAGTGGAAGAACTGGAAAACAGCTGCTGTGTACAGGGAAGGGGCCCTGGCACCATGGTTCATCTCAGGTCACTGCCGGTCTAATGACAGCCAGGCAGAGCCCTGGCCTGTCCCAGGAGCAGCAGCAGGTCTGAGGCAAAGGTGAGGAGCCCCACACCTGCCCCAGTTTGGCCCCTGTGTGCACATGGAAAGGTGTGTGAGTGAGGCTGGCAAGGCTTAGGGTGTAGGGAGTGAGGTGCTTGGATTGAGGTGGCATGTCAGGATTGGGGTGGTGAGAGAGGGGTGCTGGGAGTGGGGTGTCATCAGCTGGGTGCTCAGATTGAGGTGTTGGGAGCGGGGTGTTGGGAATGGAGTGTTGGGAGTGAGATGCCAGGAGCTGCCTGTGCGTGCACAGGTGTGAAAGAATGTGCGAGTGCTCATTCAGGCCAACTCCTGCTTTGCCTTCTCTGTCCCAGCACTCTGTCCCAGCCTTCCCAAGGGCTCCAGACTTGTCCCACCAGCACTGCCAGGAGAGGTTTGGGGAGCAGAAGGAGACTCCAGCCTGTGGGTAGGCATGAGAGCAGGGAATGGTACCCCCACACCACCAAGCTCCTGTGGCCCAGCTCACACGGGACGCCCCCTCGTACCTTGCAGTCCGTCAGGCAGGATCTGACCGAGTACTCTTCCGATTGCAAGTACTTCTCCAGCAAGAGGTCGAACTCCTCGTATTTTTCCTGAGCGTGTTGGTCCAGCCGCTGGTACGCCTGGACGCAGCTGCTACAGGCCTCCCCGCCCAGCGCCCCGGCCGCCGCCACCACCAGGTCCACCATCAGGTTGTCCAGGCTGCAGTCCAGGCCGTCGGGGCCGGCCATCTCCCGCAGCAGGTCCCAGATCGTGTAAGTATCACAAAAGGAGAGGTTGAAGTTCCTGAAGTAAGCCTGCAGGAAGGTCCTTTTGGAGGAGGGCGAGGCGAAGAAGGGCGCGGCGGCGGCGGCGGCGGCGGCGGCAGCGGCGGCGGCGGGGGGCGAGCGCAGG